>JAVANC010000023.1:4481563-4655780 GCA_033319125.1 Parnassius glacialis | reverse complement strand
TAAGTCCTGGGGAAGTAAATAGGATAGCTTTGATCACGGAAACCATCCCTAAAGAGTTGAAATTTACTATGAAAGTATAATATTTACGCGCACGAAATCTCGGGCAAAAGCACATTACAGAAATGTAACTTAGATAGAAAGAAGGGCTTTTAACAAAGATTTATTTTAAAAATAGAATTAGTTTGACAAACGAGCACACAACTCACCTCATGGTAAGTGATTTTGTGTGTTTCATAGACATTTACATCTATCCTCGATTAAGAATCAAAATGCAGATGCGTTCTCACCCTTGAGGACTAAGATGGAATGTCTCGTTTTCATTTAAAAGGGTCTCCGGTTCTCTTCACTATGAAGGTGTTTTTCTACCCTGGTATTCTGTGAAGACGACGTTGTTTCCGAAGCGAGATAAAGATTTTGTTTATAACATGACAAATCTAAACATGGACTCCGTTCGCATATTTCAAATAAATCTTTGAGAGTACCATCTCAAACTTTGCGATAGAACACTTGACACGAACCGTTTAAACATCACTCTGATCCCAGGAGTCTCTAAGAATACAGATAAGATAAAACTGACAAAGTTACTTAAAATAACGGACTGAAATACATATCAAAAACTCAGAAGTGTCAAATAAGTTTAACTCGACCTGGTTTTTGTGTCCCTGAGGCTCAGTTTTAGATATATGTTGAAGAAATTTATTTTTAAATTCCGAAGAAGTTTTTGTAATAGGTCCGAGATTTATGTATTATCACGTTTTGAAATCCGTCAAAATACATGTGCGTGCGTGTGTGTGTTTGTGCACTAGTGATGCAACGAATACTACTTTTACGAATACGCATACGAATATCTCGCCATGGTAATAACAAAAACTAATTTATTTGATGATTTTCTATTGTTCTATTGAATTAAAACTTACAATAGGCAAATGCTTATTTAAAAAACACAAAATTTGTAATTTTTCTAGTTTTAGGCGATTTCTTTTTTTAGTTTGGATGTTTCCAGCCGTTGAAAAAAGTTTTTCCGAGGCGACTGTACATAGTTTCAGTGAAAAATATTTTTGGGAGTCCCCCGTCGTTGAGGCTAAGGGCCAAAACACAGGTATTTTTATTTGAAAGCTGATACTTCTCGTGTGGTCCCGTATAAATTTGATCAAGGTCAGACTAGTAGTTTTTGAGTTATTCTTAATAACTTATATTAAAGTCGGCTGTACAACATTTTTAATTTTTAATTATTAAATATATCGGCGCTTCTATAAAATACAGGCTGCCCTGTGTTACGTTGAGATGGGTGGTTTGCTGCTTGTTTGCATACTTTGGTGTCATCATATAATTATATCCATCACGTTACACCAGTGTGTAATTGTGACAGAGACATATTACGGTATGGTCGAACTGTATTTGCCTATACTGAATGTATAGTGCAGTACGCTGTTTTATTCATTGTGTAAGCAAGAGAGCAAATTGAAAATCCGCTCTCACACTTTTATTATTTTTAACAATTACCCGAATGCTGACGTATGTTCGAGATCAGATGTGGGATCTCTTGTTGTATTTCCGACAAACATTTTTAAAATCTTCTAAGAACTTTAAATTTGTATCCTGCTAATACTAAGAGGCAATATACTGGGGAGGACTACCAGCTAGTAAATTATATATTTAAAAATCGTTGGTTTATTTAAATTATTTTTTTTTTCTTTAGCGGTATTTTAGACAAACCTTTAGGCAATCTACTACAATAATTATAAGCATGTGAAGAGCCCTTGAAGCCCTTGGTTTACAAATTACGCAAGTAAAAGCAATATTTAACTCACGACATACGTCACTATTGACAAAAGACACGTGAATAAGTTGAAATTAGTCAAAGTTACCGCAGATGACCCGGTAAATCAGCATTTGACGGCTCCGTGGCGCAGTGGCTTAGTAATGAGTTGTTGTGCTGGGGGCTGCGTGTTCGAATCCCGCACGGAACAGGTATTTGTATGGCCTACAAATAATTTTTCCGGGTCTGGACGTTTATCCTCGAGCAATTTATGTTTGTAAACTGCCTCCACGATACAGGAGAAAATCCTAGTCTGGAAAGGTAACGTTTTTAAAAAAAAAAAAATTGCAATTAGCAATTTTACAGTCCAGGGATCGAACTCGGGTTGCTAATGTACTGTGATATTTACGGCGACTTAGCCTTTAGCCTCTGAACTACCACGGCCCTGTCTTTTATTTGTTATATAATCTAAAAATTCATTCGTATAATTAAACCCTTTCTTTTGTATCTTTGGCTGTATTATAGATAAACCTTTACCCAATTCACTACAACTATTATCATGTGAAGAACCCACACTTATACTTACGTACTTAGTTTACAAATTACGGAAGTAAACCCAATATGACTCACGAAATAGGTCACCATCGACAAAAGCACATAAAATAACTCTTTTTACTTTATGAATAGAATAAATAACATATAAAAGCAATAAAGTTTTCATACTTCACAATGGCGGATCATTTCCTGACCTGGCGTAGGTTTAATAAAGGTAACAATAAAATCGGAATATTCCTCGTATTCGGATATTTTTTTATTCGTCACGTGAAATCGTATTTTTAGTGACGAAGCGGTTTCACAAACAATAAACATTTGTCTTTTTATATGCCCATTGTCGTGCGGAGTTAAATAACAGTTAATCTGTGTTTACTTGTAAGAAGAAGCTCGTACCGAAATAGATTGATGGATTAATATTAACTTAATTACTTTATCTTATTATCTTAATTTGGATTATCTTAATTACATCATTTTTTAATTAATCTTTTATTGTCCAGTCTATTAGCTCTAGAATGCTCTACCTTTGAATATACGTAAACACAAACGATTGTAATCTTTAAGCGACTACTAAAAAAGCATTTCTTGTTGCAATTGTTCGGACACCGTTAGGATAAATTATGTGATTTTATTGTATTTACTGCTTTATATTATTGTTTGAGGAATTTTGTAATTTATTTGGGTAGATATGTAATTTTATACATATAAGTGTATATTATATGTTTTATTTTATTTATTTATTTATTCTTTATGGCATTCCTTAAAACAAAATAATACAAAGGGCGGACTTAATGCATTGAGGCATTCTCTACCAGTCAACCCATGGAGTGGTGAGAATTTGACGTAGGTGCGGCAATATAGAATAAAATACCACTACACAAAATAATAATTAACTACATAATACATACAATTTACTAATAAATAAACTATACAGATATGACGTAAACATACATATATACAAATATATGGCATGTATATACAAATATATACATACAAATATACATATTTAAATACATATATAATTAGTACATAGAAATACCTATGAATATATGCGTCTGTTTAGCAATACATATTAAATGGATGAATCATGTAAAATGCGTTGTCTTCAATAGATGATTACGGACCAATTCTTTAAAAGCATACTTATTGGGTGCTTTTCTGATGTCATCGGGCAAGGAGTTCCAAAGGCATGTAGCCTGAACTGTGAAGGAGTTACCATAGAACTCGGTGAAGTGAACAGGAATACAGATTTTGTTGTTAGAAGAAGAACGTAGGACCCTATCATGAGATATGAAATGAGATATTTTATTTATATTTTGTATTAGTAATTTATATTATTTCATGTATTAGTTATTTATATGTTATTTTATTGCAAATATTGTCTATATATTACATGTGGTGATACTATATTATGTATATTTATGTTGCACCACCTACCTAGTATTCATTGTTTCATTCCTTTACACCTTTGGTTGCCTGGAAGAGATCGCTATGTAGCGGTAAGGCCGCTAAATTGTACATATTATAATCTGATTTTTTGTTATGACATTTGTATTATTTGTTCGTGGTGTGCAATGAAGTGTGTTCATTCATTCTTATATAAAACGTAAATAAGTTGGCGTAAGTTCAAGCTACAGCCTATATACGTCACATAGGAACAGGCCTACTATTATTTCTCTGTGATTTTTTATGGCAAGAAAAAGTTCGCGTGTTGTCATTATGCATGTTTACGGATTTCACATGTTATTTTTATAGAATAAGGATTTCGAACGAGCATATAATCCACCTGATGGTAGGTGCCAATGAGCCAATGGCTGATGTTAAGTGGATGCTGTGGTTCTTAGATATTTACATGTGTCGATTAAAAATCAAAATTTTAATGCGTTTTCCTACTGAGAACTAAGATGGAATGCCTCGTTTACAGTGAAGAGGGCCTCCGGTCTACACTCACCATAAGAAACAAAGCAGTCTTATGCTGCTTTTTTAGGCTGGTATTCTGTGAAAGCGTGGTCCTTCTCCGGTCGAGCCGACTCATTTGCGCTACAACGATAATATAGCTGCAGCGTGGCTCTGCCACATGAATATTTGCGCGTGTCAAAAAAAATGCAAGAATATGTTTTTTTTTTATAGAATGAGTGTGATAAACGAGCACACAGTCCACCTGACGGTAAGTGGATGTTGTAGCCTATAGACATCTACATTTACCCTCCTATTAAGAATCAAAATGCAGATGCGTTGTCACCCTTGAGGAATACGATGGAATGCCTAGTTTCCACTAAAAAGGGGTCTCCGGTCTACACTCACTATACGAAACACATCATCATCATCATCATCATTACAGCCCTTCACAAGTCCACTGCTGAACATAGGCCTCCCCCAAGGAATGCCACAAAGTACGGTCCTGTGCCACCTGCATCCATCGACTTCCTGTACATCTCACCAGGTCGTCACTCCGTCTAGTGGGGGGACGCCCAACACTTCGCCTGCCGGTACGAGGCTGCCACTAGAAAACCTTTTTCCCCCATCGGTTGTCGGTTCTTCGAGCTATATGGCCGGCCCATTGCCACTTCAGCTTACTAATCCGTTGGGCTATGTCACTCTGGTTCTACTGCGGATATCCTCATTTCTCAGTTTATCACGCAGAAAAACTCCGAGCATAGCCCTCTCCATAGCTCGCTGAGCGACCTTGAGCTTCCTCCTCCGGCCAGCAGTGAAGAACCACGTCTCAGTTCCATAGGTCATAACTGGCAACACGCACTGGTTGTACAGTCTCGTTTTCAAGTTTTGAGGTATACCTGACGAGAAGATGTGCCGTAATTTCCCGAACGCTGCCCAACCGAGTTGAATCCGTCGATTGACCTCTCGGTAGAAGTTGGACTTACCTAGTCGGACTATTTGTCCCAGGTAAACATACTCGTCAACAACTTCGAGCTTAGTGCTCCCAACAACTACCGGCATAGGTGTGACATGGACATTAAACATGATATTTGTGTTCATCTGAAGACCTATCCGTTGGGAAGCACTATTGAGGTCATTGAGCATAGTGCTTAGGTCCGCCAGCGATTCTGCCATAAGGACTATATCGTCGGCAAATCGAAGGTGAGTGATGTACTCGCCATTGATGTTGATACCGTATCCTTTCCAGTCCAGAAGCTTAAAAACGTCTTACAATGCAGCGGTGAAGAGTTTCGGGGATATGACGTCACCCTGTCTTACACCTCTCTGCAATTGGATAGGTTTCGTACTCTGGTTCTGTACTCGGATAGCCATCGTAGCCCTACTGAACAAGCACTTCAGCACTTCGATATACCGACAGTCAACTTGGTACCGCTGAAGGGACTGCACCACCGCCCAAATTTTGACGGAATCAAAGGCTTTCTCATAGTCCAAATACGCCAGAAATAGTGTTAAATTGTACTCCTCTGACTTCTGTATAATTTGCCGAAAGGTATGTATGTGGTCTATGGTGCTAAAGCCTTTTCGGAAACCGGCTTGTTCGGGAGGCTGGAAGTCGTCAAGTCTGCGCGCGAGACAATTCGTAATGACTCTCGAAAACAGCACGTAGACGCGGCTCAGAAGGGAAATCGGTCTGTAGTTCTTTAAGAGAGCGTTGTCGCCTTTCTTGAAGAACAAGACCACCGCACTTCTGCTCCACGCCTCCGGTGTAATGCCACCATGGAGGACGGAATTAAAGAGCTTCTGAACGACTTTAAGTACCGGTTTTCCACCCGTTTTCAGAAGCTCCGTTGTAATTCCATCCTCGCCTGGGGCCTTGCCGTTTTTAAGGTGCTGGAGAGCCATTCTAATCTCGCTCAGACTGACGTCCGGGATATCATCGGAATAATGTCGGATAAGAATATGAAATACGAAATACGAATACAAAACACAGCAGTATTTAATTATATCTTGTGACAGCTAGGTCTTTTCCTAGTCGAGCCGACTTATTTGCATTCCAACCATAATATAGGAGCAGCGTGGCTCTCATACGTATAAAACTGTCTGTAACAAAATAAATTATTTATTTTGTGAAAAAAAATAACGTGAATACTTCTTATCGAATTCGATTAAAAATTCCGAAATTTATCATGATATGACACATTAGAATAGATGGCAAGAACGAAATTCAGCTAATATCTTTGTGAAAGTGGAATTCTAAAATTAGATCAATCCAAAACAAACGTTTGTTTTTGATCATTCACGTCTTCTATTTTGATTTTTAATTAATTAGATCATGTAACATATCTGAATTCGTCTGACGATCCAAATTAAACGCCGCTGTCACCGGGTCTTATTACTGTAACAAACATAAGGTATCCTTGTTATAAATAAATCCCCCAATTACAAATGAGACAATCTCCAACAAACCGATGAATTCATTTTACGGCTCTGGGTTCTAGCCCTTCTAAGCCTGAAGTTACGATGTACAATTATCCTTCTTAGTACACTGCTTCACAATATGTTGATGCGTCACATTGTGCAGCCCTTGGGATATTTTGACGGCAACTTGAGCCAGCAGAAAGCTGACAGTTGGCGATGGTTTCTCAAGGCATCTAAGTAGACAGACACCTTACCTTGAGAATCACATCACCATCAGAGCACTTGTTTCACTGTTCAAACTAATAATTCACATGCGCAGATATTTAATACATAAAATCGCACCACTTCTACATATCAAAATCCACTTCAAACCATTATTTAAACAACAATACAGGAGCAGCAGTCCGTCGCCGGTCAAGTTCCTGCCAAAACTCTCCATATCCTTGTTAGCCTCTGATGAAAACAGATTGTTGTTATGTTTGCAGTGTGTATCTGTATATACGAGTAAGTGTGTCTGTTTGTAGCATCATAGCTCCTGAACGGATGAACTGATTTTAATTAAGTTTTTTTTCATTTGAAAGGTGTCTTAATTGAAAGAGTTTTTAGGTATATTTCAAGAAAATCTGTACAGCCGTTTGAAGATCATCAGCTCTTTTTCTTTCGGGGGGGTTTTAAATTTTTAAATTTAAGTTATTACTAGACGTTCAATACACAGACTAACGGGTAGCAGTGTTAAAGTGCGAGAAGTTTTAACCCGTCTTCCAAGCGTCACGATGAAGGCGGATCTACCTTAGGAGAGATTCACATCCAGCAGTGGATTTTAACGGACAAACGAATAAGAAGGAGATATAAATATGACTTTTCTAACATCCAAAGTAAAAAAGTGTAAAAGTATCGAATACCCCATATCGTGCTGTGGGTATTGTATTAGGTGACAGAGGTTAACTGAAATGTAGGGCAGTAGCATTTTCCTGATAACAATTTTAAATTATAAAAAACTGCGGTTGCCAACCAGGTAGTAGTCCCGAATTCATGGAAGACAGCTTTGGTGCACCCGATCCCTAAAAAAGGCGACCGCTCAGACCCGTCCAACTACAGGCCTATCGCCATCACCTCCTTGTTCTCCAAAATAATGGAAGCCATTATAAACTGCCAGCTCATGAGGTACCTTGAGGATCACCAGCTGATTAGTGACCGCCAGTACGGTTTTCGTCGGGGTCGATCAGCTGGTGATCTTCTAGTCTACTTAACTCATAGATGGGCGGAGGCAGTAGAGTCCAAGGGGGACGCATTAGCCGTTAGTTTGGACGTAGCGAAGGCCTTTGATCGGGTCTGGCACAAAGCGCTTCTTTCGAAGCTTCCTTCCTATGGGCTTCCCGAGAAATTGTGCAAATGGATCACCAGTTTCCTTGCTGATCGGAGCATCAAGGTCGTAGTAGACGGTGCATGCTCTGATCTCAAGCCTATCAACGCTGGTGTTCCACAAGGCTGCGTGCTATCACCAATGCAGTTTCTCCTGCATATCAATGATATGTTGCTAACTGGTAGCATTCATTGCTATGCGGACGACAGCACTGGTGATGCCTTATATACTGGCCGTGTCAATATTTCTCGGGAAAACGTCGCCGAGTACCGGGACAAACTTGTGTCTGAAGTCGAGTGTTTGCTTAACAAAGTCTCGGATTGGGGCCGACTAAATCTAGTCCAGTTCAATCCCCAGAAGACACAAGTTTGCGCGTTTACCGCTAAAACGAACCCCTTTGTCGTATCTCCTCAGTTTCAAGGCACTCCCCTTACTGCCTCAGCCAGTATCAGAATCCTTGGCGTCGATATATCGTATAGTGTGCAGTTTCGTGGTCACTTGGAAGGGAAGGCCAAATTGGCCTCTAAAAAGTTTGGCGTGCTCAGCAGAGCGAGACAGTATTTCATGCCGGCACATCGCTTGCAACTTTACAAAGCGCAAGTGCGGCCCCACATGGAATACTGTTCTCATCTCTGGGCCGGGGCACCCCAGTGCTAGCTCCTTCCACTTGACCGCATCCAGCGCCGAGCGGTTCATATCGTCGACGACCGAGTTCTTTCTGATCGGCTCGATACACTGGCACTGCGTAGAGATGTTGCATCTCTTTGCGTATTTTATCGCATTTATCACGGGGAGTGCTCTGAGGAATTGTTCGGACTAATTCCAGCCGCTCAATTTCACCATCGCACATCGCGACAAAACTCGCGTTACCATCCATACCATCTGGATGATTGGCGGTCCACCACTGTGCGATTTAGAAGAAGTTTTCTCCCTCGCACGACTTCCTTGTGGAATCAATTACCACCAGCGAATTTTCCGGACCGATACGACTTAGGAACCTTCAAGAAAAGAGCTTATACCTTTCTAAAAGGTCGGCAACGCATCTGCAATTCCCCTGGTGTTGCGGTTGTTCATGGGCGGCGGTAGTCACTTACCATCAGGTGAGCCGCATGCTCGTTTGCCCCCTATTCTATAAAAAAAAAGGTAACTGTAAGTGTTCGCGACCCTTATAATTAGGGTATAGCCACCCTTATAATAATTGTATAACAACGCTTATAATAAACCAACATTATAATATTTTTTGAAACGTGGTAGAGCCACACTGCAGTTGTATTATGGCTTGTCCGGGGTGTGACCACACTCTCACAGAATAGCAGTGTAAAATGCTGTTGTGTTTCAAATGGTGAGTGCAGAGAAACGGAGAAACTTTTAACTGGATACAAGATTCTATCTTAGTCCTCAAAAGAATAACAAAGCATCTGAATTTTGATTCATAATCGAGCATAAATGTAGTGTCTATGGGCCTCAGCATCAATTTACCATCAGATGGACTTTGTGCTCGTTTGTCACTCATATTCGATAAAAAAATTAAGCTTTTTTATTTTATTGAGTAAAAGAGCTGTTCTAAAAACAGAATCGATTGGAGTTTCATTTATTTTGCAGGCTAATTAATTATTTAAATTTAACCCCTCTTAGCATTGCAACTTCATTGGATACGATCTACAGGTTTTCAATTAGTGAATATATAATATATAGGTTTATAATCCATACAGAAACCAGGTTCAACACTTGGTTAATTATACATTACGGCGGTATATTCGTCGAAAGCTATAACTTATTCAGTAGCTTTCGAAATGGAGACAAGGATTGGCATTTGTAATGTTATGTAGGAGTTAATGATTATACTACTAATTTTAAGTACCGCAACATTACAGTATAACAACATACTATTACTTTGATGTTCTGTACAGCTCTTAGGTTCGTGTTTTATTTACAGAATAAGGGTGACGAACGAGCGCACAGTGTACCTGAAAGACATCAACATCTATCCTCGATTAAGGATCAAAATGCTCGATTAAGGATCTGATTCATAGTCACCCCTGAGAACGTAGATGGAATGTCTCATAGCGTGGACATACTGGCTTTTGGCGGCAGGTGGAATTAACTGTTATAAATAATTAAAAACCATTTTACGCATTAACTGAACTGAACTGATAAAACTAAAGATAGGTAAAGCCGATAAATTGGGTCATACGTTTGTTCGCAACGTATTAGTTGTTTTCTAATGCAGGTTGCTTATAACAATTTAATTTATAATAAACAACTAAAACCGTTATTCACATTTAAATAATTTAAAATTAAAAATTTTGTCCAGCCGACTTCAATATAAGCGACTTCAATATAAGTTATTTAAGAATAACTCAATAACCATTGGTCTGACCTTGATCAAATTCATATGGGACCACACGAGAACTATCAGCTTTCATATAAAAAAAGAATAATCGAAATCGGTCCCCCAGTACAAAGTTATGAGGTAACACACATAAAAAAAACATACACTCGAATTGAGTACCGTCTCCTTTTTGGTAGTCGGCAGAAAACATTCGCGACTGTCGTGGAACACTCGGTTGGAACGAAGTTACTTTCGTAGTATATTATTATTGATAAACTAATTATACAACACTACTTAACAACTACACTAACAACTAATTAACAACTACAAATAAATTAATTAGCGTTTATTAAAAATGAAGCGTCATTTAAAATAAAATAATATTTCTTTCATGGCAAGATAAGAAAAAGTGCGAGGGAGATGGATATTATTCCATACTCGCTTCCTTAGGCTTCGTTAAGGCTGTCTACTCTCCATCCGCCAAATTTGTTCCGCCCGATAAGGAACTTCGTTCCAAAAATAAAGATATAAACAAAATTCAGTTGAAAAATAAATCAACTAGTTGACAATACCATAAAGTTAAAAACTATAATACAAATAATATTCTCTTGGTCACAATCGAGGCAGTATGAACTCGATCAATATCGAAGTTAAGCGAGATAATTTACTAATAGTTAGGTCTATAGTTCATATGAGCTCTGTTTACGTAAAGAAGTATATGTTTCCTCATATTTGCTATTCGAACATTTAGAGTAACATCAGATAATAATTCCAGGGAGTAAGTTGAACCATTAAAAATTTAAAGATAAAAACATACGTTGGTAGAGCCATGCTGCGGCATTAATAGTATAGTTGTAGCACGAATGACTCTGAATTTATATTTATTAATTGTGTCAAGTTTTTTGATATTAGATTAATTAAAATAGGTAAGGCGTAATTAATAATGATGGTAAGTAGTCACAAAAACCTACGTAAAATGCAGCAAAAATTTGGGGAAGAACCACGCTCTCACAGAATACCAGCGTAAAATAGCAGCTTAATGCTATTGTGTTTCGTACAATTAGTGTTAAGAACCGGCGAATCTTTTTACTGGAAAAGAGGCATTCCACCTTAGTCCACACGGCTAACAACGCTTCTGCATTTTGATTCGCAAACGAGGATAGATGTAGATGTAGACATCTACGTCAATCATCGTATTGTCACCCTTATCTATACACAAATAATCGTCATCAATATTACGTTGAACAGATAAAGGAAGAAAGTGATACCGTTTGCACCTCTCTTCATAGTCAAGATAATCTGTATGCGCTCTATAATCAAGATACTTTCAAAACTCTTTCTGGAAACCCTTTTTTTTTTTTTTTTTGCGGATGGAAAATCATCAAATGACGCCTTTCGCTCTGGGTGGAGCGGAAGGGAGTGTCAGACTTTTACTGACTAAAAACCATCCGTGTTCCTTCAGTGCCCTTACGTTCCGGAGCCGCGGTATCTCTTTCGAACAGCCCGCAGCCCCGGCAGGCGTCGGCCCTTGCGGGCCCCTTCACGATGCTGACAGCTCTTTGAGGCGCGCGTGGAACAAAACGCGCCGTCGACACGGTCTGTCGTCGTTAGACGGACGGACAGCGAGCTACCCATTGCTCGCCATCCACAGGCCCGCGCCTACGGTGGCCGGGGGCCACGACGTAGCCCCCGACGCCCGGGGCGTCTCCCGCGGCGGCCGGGAAGGAAAGCTGCTGCTCTCTCCTTCTCCCGCTCCGCCACCTCCTTCGCTAGCATCACTGCTTCGCAGAAGGTGGTGACGGCATCCCATTCCGTCTCGCTCCGGACCATGGCTTCGACCAGGGCCGGACGCGAGAGGTCGCCGCCGCCTATCGCCGCTACGAGGACACGGCGGTGCTCCGCCCAAGCAGGGCACACCTCCACGGTGTGCTCCACCGTGTCCTCCGGTCGCTCCTCGCAGTGGGAGCACCCGGGCGTTTCCTCCCGCCCGATTTGGTGCAGGAACCTCCCGAACACACCGTGTCCGGTGAGGACCTGCGTCAGGCGGAAGGTGAGGACGCCGTGGCGTCTCTCAAGCCACTCCTCAAAGAGGGGTCTTATCGCCGCTATAGTGGCGTGCCCAGCACGGGGTTGCGACAGTCGCTCTCTCCATGTCGCCATGAGATCATGCCGGAAGTCTGTCCGCTGCGCGACAACTTGCCGCGGCAGCGGGGTTTCCCCCCGGCATAGTGCCTCCGCGCGCCATTCGTGCAGGCGCGCGAGGACTATCGCCTCCAGATCCCATGGCGGCAATCCGGCAAGGAGGCTCGCCGCCTCGCGGGAGATCGTGCGGTAGCCGCGAACCATCTTTACGGCAACCACCCTTTGGGGCGCGTTTAGGTGGTGGACGGCAAGCCGCGCCAAACCACGCGCCCACACCGGGGCCCCGTAAAGGGCCATGGAACACCCTCAATACGAGACTTATAAATCTCATATTGTGAGTTTCAGACCTGTCATGTATATTTAAGAATAGGTCGTACAAATAAACAGTAGAGAAATTGGTCGAAGGTTCAATAGGCTGCAACAATTACTTACCATCAGGTAAACTGTTAATTCTCTCTCAAATTTATAAAAAAAAAAACAAAAACAGAGGCAGTCATAAGGACTGCCGACAGAAGTGGAAACTCAATGATATATGCGTATATATGTACACAGGTCGCTATACTACGCGACGCGTAGTGGACATGCTTGTGACGTCACGAGAATGTCGAGGTTATCAGTGACGCAAACCTATAAGTTTTTCCCCTACCAAAAATCGCTCAACGTGGCTACAGAAGTTTTCACTACAAAAAATATTATTATGATACTTGGGTTGGGTGTCACGTTTCTCGGCGGTATCAATAAAAACACAATTTGGAGATTTCCTTCCGAACATTCACAGTTTCAAAAGTATTAATATTCGTTTGGTACACGAACGAGATTATGTAAATTTCTCACCTCGAACTTTTTACTTAAACAATATATGAAATTATGCAAATGCGAGAAAGATTCGTAGTGGTGATTGCGAAGTTTTATCACTTTTGCAATGGCCACTCGAGAATACGAAGTTGAGAAGTTACACGAAGACATCGAAAATTACGTGACGTCTTTAAAGGATAATAAATTGTTAAGGGTTTTTAGTTTACGAATATATCTTTAATTTTTATGTAGAATTTTGTAAGAGAATTTTTATTTAATTTTTGTGCCATACAGTGTCGGTGTTAGAGAATGCGAAATACTATTGTTTCGAGGGTTTTGTAAGAGTTGACTATATATATATATATATATATATATATATATATATATATATAAATATATATATATATATATATATATATATCTCTCGGAAATTCAATAGAAAATCCCATTTCTGATCTCAGAAATACATCAGGAAAGGTTAATTGTTTAAAGTAATAAAAGTATGAAAGCGGAAGTTCAACTTCCTCTCATGCTTACACAATTAATCTTTATTAGTAATAAAACAGCGTAATGCACTATACATAAAGTATAGAGAAATTACAGTTCAAACACACCGTAACACGTTCCCGCCACAATCACACACCTGTGTAACATGAGGGACGTAATTACATGATAACACCAAAGTTTGCAAACCAACAGCTATATCACATATTTCACTATAATGCAGAGCAGCTTCTCAGCACCACCATCCTCCTTGCCTGCACCAGAAGAATAACTACGATGAACAGAACCATGACACTATCTTAGCACTCTAGAATCGGAATCTCTCGCGCACGGCGCCTACAATGAATTTTATACTGCACAAACGAGTGGAGGTTTCTCGATATACCTTCAATTATATCTCCCCACCGTTGATATGACGCTCCGACATATATATATAGAAGTGTCAAAAAATTCTGTTAGTTCCATAATTTAAAATTAAAAATTTTGTACAGCAGACTTCAATATAAGCGACTTCAATATAGGTTATTTAAGAATAACTCAATAACCATTGGTCTGACCTTGATCAAATTCATATGGGACCACACGAGAACTATCAGCTTTCATATAAAAAAAAGAATCATCCAAATCGATTCGCCCAGTACAAAGTTATGAGGTAACATACATAAAAAAAACATACACTCGAATTGAGTACCGTCTCCTTTTTGGAAGTCAGCAGAAAAGATGGTTAAATTACCATTTCTGTAACGTCAAACGTAATATAACCAGACCGGTGACGGGTAGTAAAGGTACGAGATGTATGGTACTGGGAAGGTCAGTCTCTAGGGAGAGTAGCCATCTACGCAGAACAGGATAGTGCCTGATTATATGCGGGCACAAACGTGCACTCTATATTCTCTCACTCTCATAGTTCGGTGGGATAGTAACCCGTCACAAACGGAGACAGATCAGGTGCAGGACCAACGGCTTGACGTGCTTTCCAAGTCACAGGGGCAAAACACTATCAACTTCTTGACTACGGGCTTTACGACACCCATTGGTCAAAATAAAGTGATGGATTTTCTTAAGGCGAAATCACACGACCAATGTCGTTCTATCCCTATATTATTGAGTTTTTAGCCTAAAATATATATCTATATTTTTGTTTATGTTTTCCTTATTACAAAAACATCAATTTCTGCAATTGGCTCTTTTGCCAATTGGAAAATTTTCTCCGAAATCTAATTTACAAACATATTTGAAAATAACTCAAAAGTTAATTAAAGATATAATGGAAAAAATATTATAAATATACTATTTTCTTGCAAAAGTAGAGGTGCCAAACAATCTCACAGGCTATCCGATTAACTGTAATTGTAGCCCATATACACCAATATTAGTAATCAAAACGTAGATGCATTGTCACCCTTGAAGATTAATATAAAATCCTCGTTACGAGTAGAAACAGTTTCCGGTCCACACTCACCACACAAAACACAACAGCATCATTCTGCTGTTTCACGCTGGTATTCGTTAAGAGCGTGGTCGTACTCTCGTCAAGCAGCAATACATAGCTGCAGCACAAATTGGGGCATCCATTTGTGCTGCAGCTATGTATAACTAGCATGGCTTTAACAAGTAAGCAATGAGGGCATCCACGACTTTTTCTGCCACCAGGACGGCGCCACTTTAAAGTGAGGTAAAATATTTGACAGATTTCATAGCGGGGACGATAATTTCTTAGGAAAATGTAATCTTTAAGGTTTTTTTATGTATTATTAGTTATATTTTATATTAATTACATTAGAAATGAATAAACCAAACTATAAAAATAACTAAAAAACGACTTTATAAAAAAAAGAGTTATTATGTGCAAAAAATTTAAAATTAAACCACTGACGCATTGTGGTATATATAAATACAATACTCTAGATAATGATAAACGTATTTAAAACTAATTTCTCAATTAACTGGCACTGTGTAACAAAAAAACTTTACCTCAGTCGCTACTAGCGACATCTGGTGAGTGAAAGATTATTAGCCCTCATTACTGTTTGTTATTTATATTAAGGTGTACCGCATCAAGTTTTGGTTTTTTTTTAGGTGGTAGAGCCATGCTGCAGCTCTATTACTGATATAGTTGTAGCACGAATAGGCCACTACTCCCAACACCACTAAACTAGGAAAGACACACCATTGACGACAATACGATACGTGATTCGCCTCTACACGAGGCATCCTCAGGTGATGTAGACTCTGCGGTGGTTGACCGTTAACAGTGTCTTTCCTAGTGTAGTGGTGTTGGGAGTAGTGGTGCTACGATTAGTGGTGACCGGGATAGTGCACGCAATTGAGGGAGGGCGGGAGGTGCTCTTCATAATAGATAAGACGCATCATAATATTTTAACGAGCGGATGTTTGCGAAGTAACTTTTTAAAAGCTAGAAGAAAAACCTGAAATTATATTTTCTGTTAGACTTCCACGTTATCAGTAAATTCGCCAAAATTATTCTTGAATAAAACATTTATTTTAATTAAAGCTAAACTAACACTAGAATAATACAAAGTGTATATAACGAGGCAGAAACTACTTAAATATGATAATCGAAAATTTCTGCACATTTGTACGTCAAACTACTCCGGCCTCGAATTAACAGGAACTACTGAATGAATAATGATGTGCCTCGATTAAAATTGCCACGGTTATTTATTATAAAGTATATACACCTAATTTATAATCTAGAGTAAACTAGATTATTATACTGACGTCTATCTGAAACGTGGAAAAGCCACGCTACAGCTGCTATAGCAGCTACAGTAGCAGCTGTGGCATGAAATGGGTTGCTACAATTCAATTTACACCACGGCGACCAGACTCATTAAAGTGCATCATTGTGTGGGCAAGCACTGTCTACTCTCTATCCTTCACGACGGCAATCTAATCAATCTACTTGTAACACGACTAAAGAGAGATCATGCGCATGACAAACGTCTTGCATGCTTTCCGAGACTTAGGGGGAGTAAAGCTTTCTGACATTTGAGTGACACTCAAAATTTCTTAACAAATAAACCCGAAAAATTTGAACCCAGCCGACCCGACCAAAAACTTGAACCATGGAACACACAGCCATCGTGCTTACGATCACGAGACCATCGAGGCAGTCACAATGCACTTTAAAATTTGAGAAAAACATTGAAATATCAAATTGTAAGCCATAGAGGAAACAATAGCATGAACAAGATAAATAGGAAAAATATTTTTGAGCAATATCAATGCTTTTTATATTCAAACAAAAAAACTGGGAATTGAAACCTTGTGACACAATGCTGGGATACGACCTGACATCATCAGGAAATGGGGACGCGAAATAATAAGGCTTGCGTTTGGTCTAAGTCATGAGAGTGTGCGCAGGAATTGAATAATTTATTTCCATCATCCCTTTTTTATTACCAAGAAGGCCAAAATCAATTATTGGGAATTTTGGACAAGAAATTAACGGCTTAAAGTAGGAAGGTGGTTGTCCTTCACCTCTTCTCCTCTTCACCTTGGAAAGAACGAAGAACAGTCTCTCTTTACTCCTATAATCTCAACGTCCTATCGTAACATGAGTGTGCAGGGATAAGAAGTACAACTGTGCTTGTACACACACTCGTGTACTATAATCTGCTGGCTGGCCAATGAGTGTCTATGTGTTAATGTAAATAATATTGCTATTATAATATTATATTATATGCAATTGATCTTTCAGTATTTTTTTATTTTACTGATAATGAAGCTAGCTACTGCAGCCCACGAACATTTTCAAATAGCTTTAAATTCAAAATGCATTTTTTTCTAAAAGGCCGTAATTTTGATTTGATCTAGCTGGTTGACGGCAAAAATAAGTGAAAGTCTTGGACTTATCTAGCCAGACATATGGAAAATATTTTTTAATTAAAAAAAGATACCTCCACACTAGGATCTTCTCCTGTATCGTGGAGGCACTTCACAAACACAAATTGCACAAGGACAAACATCCGGACCCGGAAAAAATATTTGTAAGCCATACAAATACTTGTTTCATGTGGGATTCGATCCCGCGGCCCCCAGCGCTGCAACTCATTGCTAAGCCACTGCGCCACGGATCCGTCAAAATGTATAAGTTTATTACATTACGCCTTCTAACGCTTTAGTGACGGTCGAAAGTTTGATTTAAGCAATAAATAAATTGTAAAACTACAACTAAATAAGCTAACTACCATTCACATAAATATTCATTAGATTTTTTATTGTATCCAATATTTACTCAATATTTTTGTCAGTAAGAATGTCTCTCATAACTTGGACCATAAGCCACAACATTCGTACCGGGTACGCCTTTGTCTAGGTACGAATGTTTGCTCCCGTTTCTAAAATTAAAACTATGCAGCCCGGAACATTGAGCCTTGTAATATTTCGTTTACCACTCGAACGAGTGTACTATTTTTTTTAATGTTACAAATTAAAAATAATAATTGCAGTACAAAGGCTTCTTTATGCTTCGTATTCGCGTGTGGAAAATTATTTATAACAGAAATAAGTATAGTCTGAAAAAGAAGAAAAAAAGTCAAAATAATCTGCCAAGTGCGAGTCAAACTCGTGCATTTTGCCCCTTTTATTTTTTATTTATTTTAATTTTTATTATTTGTTGTTATACCGGCAACAGAAATACCACATGTGAACATTTCAACTGTCTACCTATTACGGATTATGAGATCAGCTTGCTGACAGACAAACGGACGGACGTACAGACGGAAAAATGGTCGGACGGATAGCGGAGGTTAGTAATAGGGTCCCGTTGGTTACCCTTTGGGTACGGGACCCTGCTATTGCTGTACAAGTTATTCTTTTTTATATGATTCTAAGCCGGCGCTTAACTACAATACCACCTGATGGTAAGTGGTGATGTAGCCTAAGATGGTGAAGCGCACTGACTTAACAAAAGCCTATTTATTCCTAGAATGCAGTGCAATGTCACTTTTGCTCAGAAACCTTCGCAAGTGATCCAAGTTTCATCGTAATCGTATGAATAGAATAAACGTGTAGATGACGACCAAATAAACATATATCTTAGAGACTTAAACTTTCGCAGGCACGTACACAATATCTTTTTTTATAGAATATGCCTAACAAATGAGAACACAGTCCACCTGATGGTAAATGGGTACTGATAAATTTACATATATCCTCGTTTAAGAATTAAAATGCACAAGAGTTGTCACCCCTGAGGAGAATCTAATATATATATATATATATATATATATATATATATATATATATATATATATATATATATATATATATATATATATATATTAGATACACTCTTTCTCCTTGAGATGTTGACCGGGTGTCAACACACGATAAAATACAATTTTCTCGTTACAAATATTTACTAAATTACGTTCGATTTGCAGTTTTTTTACAAACCATATTTCATTTTAAACAAGTACTAATACTCCTTTTTTATAAAAATATCAAATTATTGGTACTCGTATAATTCATTTTGGATTTGATTCCAACCGATCGTTTTTTTTTTCATTACATTTATTAAAAAAAATTATCGATTTATTCATTTATTCAAATGATTTTTGGTGCTTCGATGCTCGCTGCGTTTGTCGTTTGCCACTTGCCACCTTGCCAGTGTCCCGCGCATATAGTAGAGTAATATATATCGGAAGTCCCGTGGGACGTTGCCGAGTTTTGCGCGCGTACTTCTCTTCTGCTACGTAATAATAATTAAGAAATAAAATAAATAGTAATTAACTATAGTTTTATGAAATTTATATAGACTGTAGTTAAGCTTTTGTTTGTGTGTTTATTTCTCATTGTGTAAATGTTTGTTTATATATTAAAAACAATATTTTTGTGATTATTTTGAAAAAATCCCGATCGTATTCGTGGCCCGACTCGATCTTTGCGATGACCGCTTGTAAATAACTAATGCGCTTGGAACACCCAGCCTTAAAAGGGTTAACTTTTTATCAATTTTTACTTTCATATTTAAATGAATATTTCACAATATGTATGAATATTTCACTGAGGGTCTCGATACCTCTACTGCCTAAAAAAACGTCTGGATAGAAATTACTCGCTAACTTTTATCTGCCGTCATATAACAGTAGTTAACATCAATTATCACGTCGTTACTACATCTAGTGAGCGGGCAGGGCGCCCTATACTTTGCTCACTGTTACGAGCATTGACTTATATGTACTACGTACTAGAGAAGCCATTCTAAACAAAAAATGTGCACTACTCTATGTCTTCGCGCATGCGCGGGAGATATAGTATGTGCCAAATCGATTGAGAAAAACGGACAATGACCTTTCGGTCGTTTAACCAGGGGTTACAAACCTTCAATATATAGGCACATTTTATATGTAGTACTTTCTTTATTTATAATGATTTTTTTATAATGATTGATATAATATATATTTATTAACTATTATTAAAAAGTTATGTGAAAGATCGCTGTAGAAGAAAAATCATCTATTGTTATAAAGTACTTTATTCATTTAACAACAAAAAACATTAATTTATAACACATATAAAGATTCGAGTGATAACGACACCGAATAAGTACGTACTTATGCAAAAGATAAAACTTTATTTTTAATATTATATAAGAACTTTATTTTTATTCGGTGCAATCATCACTCGTATCTTCACTTGATGAACTATCTGTAACATTAATTATAAAGCGATCTGCAGTTTGGTCAATTCTATCATCCATGCCACGCATTTTTTGTTCAACCTTAAGGACATGCTGAACACAGTTTTTCCATTTATCTGGCGTGATTTGAGTTAAACCATCTTTAAGTAAATTTTTAACATCTTTTAACTTGAAAGTTGTATTTTTTCGTGCAACGTACCCTTTCACATCTGCCCACACAAGTTCAATGGGGTTAAGCTCACAGTGATAAGGAGGTAACCTTACCACTGTGATGCTTTTTTCTTTTGCCATCTCGTCGGTGACGTAACTTCGATAGTTATCTTTAACTGCCTTTATTTTTTCCATTAAGTGGGTCTTTGTGTCCGAGGGCACGTATGCGATCTGTTTAGATTCTAGCCATTCCTGCATATTTTGTTTCCGCCAAGACATTGTTGGGGTTTTTTCTAAACGTCTGGAGTGGTAACTAGCGTTATCCATAACTATGACATCGCCGCTTTGCAGTTTTTCTATTACTTTTCTAAACCAGTCCTCGAAATGGAGAGCGTCCATACTCTCATGGTAGTCACCAGTAGATGATGATTCAAATACCCAATCACATCCCTCCAAAAAGCCATTTTCATTGCCAACGTGTACAACTATTAATCGCTTTCCTTTACCCGAAGGGGCTTTCGCGCCAGTAGAGTAGCCTTCTAACCGTGATTGACGAGAAGATTCAATTGTGGTGTCTTCCCATACCTTTCCCATAGTATGACCTGCGTTAATCCATGTTTCGTCAAGGTAAAAAATGTTACGTCCCTCGTTTCTTAATATTTGTATTTCTCTCAAATATCTGGTACGCCACAGAACTATCTCTGGGCGATCTATTAGACCACTTTTTCTGTTTCTCTTTATATATTTGAATTTTAAATGGCGCAACACACGTCGCAGGGAAGTTTTGCTCAAGTTTGGCAACTGGTCATCTTGATTTATACTGAGCAAAATTTTGTCTAAAGTCGGTAATTCTCCTGCAAGAAAGAACTGATGCACTTTCGCTCTTATAGCCGATTTATCAAAATCGTCCAACTTGTCAATTACAGACTTTTTTCTTTTATTAATTATTCCCTTTTCTGGTATTTTATGGGAATCTCTATACACGCTTAATACGCGATATATAGTGCTCTTGCTGACTCCTGAGATCTCCGAAACCTTTTCTACCATATTAACGTTTGAAGGATACACGTCTTCGGGCCAGGTGTTTTTGACATATTTGTATACATTAATGATAATCTCTTGTTCCCCGACCGACAAAGTGGTAGGTTTTCTCTTTTTTACTGGTGACGTTAAAGGTGCTCCAGAAGATGGGCCTGTAAATAAATGACAAAAATATACTACCATAGTACTACATCACATAAATACATATTGTTTTAGAAAATAAATACCACATGGTCACATAAAAAGAGCGCTTTAAGAAATAGAAAGGCTACGTCGTCGCATTTGTACCTATTTGTACGTACCTGCTACGTTTATTATGGGTCGGCGACGTCTCTTTCCACTTGATGTTGAAGGACCGGGTCCTTCACCAAATTCTCCTGAACTCATGTCGATTTAGTAACGACCGTCACAGTAAAACTAATATAACAGATTCAAAAAACAAAAACTTAACGATATAACAAATTTAACAGTAAAAACTCAACTAAAACAATGCAATGAATGCTATGAATTACCCGAGACGTACACACGCAAGCGCTATCCGAACACGAATGAAAACAAAATGGCGGACCGGCCCAAAAAAGGTGACGCATCTCTGGCTGCCATTGTCACGTTTCTTTTAGAACGAACTGACGTAACGCGCGTTTTGTTTATTTTAAAGGGATGAATTTGCAAAAGCTCAATATGGTGATTATATTGCTTCAAATATTTTTTAAATATGAAACTGTTATTAAATGAATTGCTGCGTTACTTACCATAAATTGAAATATAAAATATAACACATTTTTCGCGATGTACCGTAAGATTTTACTATGTTTATAGGAACCACAGACAATATTATTTAAGAAACAAAAAAACAAAACATATGTGCTGACCTAGAAGTGGGAATAATATCAATATTTAAATATTGTTATCACATCTAAATTGAGATTTTGTAAGTTACGCCTTTTGACACTCGGCTCATATCTGAGGTCATTGTCCGTTTTTCTCAATCGATATGGCACATACTATAGTACAGTCGCGCATGCGGAGTTGATTTAAGCGCGTTGCGCCTGCGCGGTCAGTTTTAAATATAAAACTTTAATTTGAAATCTTGTATTATTAGCGCCGCGCCACACTGCATGTATATTGAAACCACAAACTAACTAGTAGATTGAAACCACACTAAATGATACAATGCACTGAATGCAGCACAGTTCAGTTGAACATAGTGTATGTTCGGAATGCGAAATCTAGTACGTAGTACATATATATCGATGGTTACGAAGCTGTCACTCGAGAACCTTTTCCCATCAGCAGTCGGATTTTCAAGTCAAATCTCTACTATGGACATCATCATTACGAAGTCTATTAAGCAGGTAAACCAATAATAGCCCTCTCTCTAGCTTGCTAGGTAACCTTGAGATTCCTTATACGGCCAGTAGTGAATAACCATGTCTCCAATCGATATGTCATCAATAGCTACGTACTAGTTGTACAACTTTGTTTTCAAATATAATAAGTGAAAATATAAATGTTTTTTAATTTTAAAATTCACATGTATATACAAAAATATTTTTAGCACTGCTTCGAAAGCTGCTTACAGACGCTTTGCATATAAAAGCACTTGTTAATAAGGGATCTACATATCATCAATTGTTGTAGGAAAACAAATGCTGAGGTAAAAATATGAGTTTTAGTTTTAACCATGTAGGTATATTTTGATATCGCATTTTTATAATTACGTTATTATAGCAAGTTATTATACGTGGTAGAGCCATGCTGCAGCTATATTAGTAGTATAGTTGTAGCACGAATGGGTCGGCTCGACCGGGGAAGGACCACGCTCTCACAGAATATCAGCGTAAAATAGCAGCTTAACGCTGCTGTGTTTCATATGGTGAGTGTAGAGAACCGGAGACCCTTTTTACTGGAAATGAGGCTTAGTCCTAACGGGTGACAACGCATCTGCATCTTGATTTGTAATAGAGGATAGGTGTAGATGTCGCAATCGGTCCCGCACTATTAGATAATGCCGTGACAGTTTCCACTAAATTTTGGAAGTGTTCTTGTAGCAGTTCTAAATGATAGAAGAGGCCGATGCTCTCACATATTATAGGTGACGATTTTACTATGCTGAAATTTCTGACGGTAATTTATATTAATTATTAAATTAATATAAATTACCATCTCATCAGCGGAAAAGTCTTTATGTTTGTTTAAACAAGCTAATCTCTGCAACTACTAGTCCGATTTGAAAAATTCTTTCTGCATATTATAGCCAGATTCATAAGGAATAGTACAAGCTACGCTGACGCTTACCCGGAAAGAGGGGGGGGGGAGGTGAGAGGATTAAATTTAACTTCGTTCTATAACGTCAATATAAGTCTCCATTAATTTTGCCAACTTTCCATACATTGCTATCTTAAATGCTTGAACTAGGTGTAATGTAATATCGCGCGGCCCATAGATGTGATAAACGCGGGTGAAACCGCGGGGTTGATTTATATCTTGTAAGAGGGGACCCACAAGCAGTATCATTATCATCTCAATTATTTTTAGCTGACTCTATAAAAGTGTGTTTATTATAAAATTTATGTTACGAGATATGTTCGTCAATTGATAACAGATTTTTATTATTTTTATTAAATAGACCATAATTAAAGGTAATCCCATATAAATTTGGAGAAACATTCCTTCTCAAAAGCTGGCAAAATAGAAAATGAATTGTTCAATAAAACTATTAAGGCGACACAGATTGTGATATTCCTCAGTTCACACAAAAGGATACAAAATTACTTTTAATAAAAACTAAATTGCGATTTTAAAGAATTAAAAACAATAAAATAATTTCACGTTCTGAAGTCGGAACTTTAGTTTTTCTATACGTTCTCTCTTATCACCGACCTCAAAATGTGAAATTAATTCATTACTTTTTTATAAATACGTTCTTTTTTCAAATTTACATGCGTCCTAACTTATCCTGTATTTTAATTAAAATTCAATCACTCAATTGGAACATGACAATTATTTTCAAGTTTTCATTCTCATAATAAAAAAGGTTATTTATGAAAGTGAAAATTTGAAAATTCGTAACATCATAAATTCGTTAAGATTCATAAATAATATATGAAGTTACATCAACATTTATATCAAACAAACTCTCGAGAAATAGGCAAATGTTCCGCAAGATAATTAATTAACAGTTAGAATAACTGAGATACGAAAGGAAAACATTTGCCTCAAAACAAGGTGTTACACAGAAAGGTCTTTTGAATGAGATGAATAGAAATGGGGATGTAAGATTTCTATAAAATAACTTTTGGCTAAGTCTAGAAAACATCAAAGAATTTATTGTCTGTTTGTAATGTCTAAATAACAGCTTTTTACTAAATGCGTATGAAATTTTATACGGTAATTATAACAATAAGAGAAAGAAAATTTTTGTCTATCTGTCTGTTTGTTCCGGTTAATCTCCGAAACGGCTGGACCAATTTCAACGGGATTATCACTGGCAGATAGCTGATGTTATAAGGAGTAACTTAGACTACTTATGTTTTATAAATAGAATTAGTGTTGCGCGCAACATAATTAAAACCCTAAATTACACGCGGGCGAAGTCGCGGGGAACAGTTAGTACTTAACCCTTTCGCTGTCCCGTGCACTACATATAAGTCATTGCTATTGTCTTACTATTGTGTCTGAAAACCGGACAGTGGAAGTGTTAATACTAAAGCGTTATGGTAATAAGTGTATATCTGAAACATGCCTTTTCTTTTTTTAAAAGGCCGGTAACGCGTTTTCCTTTTCCTTTTCTTCTTTCGTGTCATTCCTGCCTTTCGTGTCATCCGAGCTGACTAGGAATCCCTGACGGACCACTCCAAGCTCAAATGCAGGAGGTGGTGCTCCTTGATACCGCCCACATCTTCCGCCGGTTTCTTTCTCTTTCATCCCAACCCCTCCGCCCTTTGATATCCTTTGCCGAGAGCTTCCATCTGGTTGGGGTTTTATTTATTTATGTATTACTAGCTATCCAGCATCGCACGGGTGATTTCTGGATAAACAGTGCCACCTGACATCAATTATATGTTGCTAACTGGTAACATTCACTGCTATGCGGATGACAGCACTGGTGATTCTCTATACACCGGCCGTGCCAATATTTCTCAGGAAAACGTCGCCGAGTACCGGAACAAACTTGTGTCTGAAGTCGAGTCTTTGCTGAACAAAGTCTCGGATTGGGGGCAACTAAATCTAGTCCAGTTTAATCCTCAGAAGACACAAGTTTGCGCGTTAACCGCTAAAAAGAACCCCTTTGTCGTATCTCCTCAGTTTCAAGGCACTACCCTTGTTGCCTCAGCCAGTATCGGAATCCTCGGAGTTGACATATCAAGTGACGTGCAGTTTCGTGGTCACTTGGAAGAGAAGGCCAAATTGGCCTCTAAAAAGCTTGGCGTGCTCAGCAGGGCGGGACAGTATTTCATGTCGGCATACCGCCTGCAACTTTACAAGGCGCAGGTTCAGCTTCACATGGAATACTGTTCCCATCTTTGGGCAGGGGCTCCCCAGTGCCAGCTCCTTCCACTTGACCGCATCCAGCACAGAGCGGCTCGAATCGTCGACGACCGAGTCCTTTCCGATCGGCTCGATTCATTGGCACTGCGAAGAGATGTTGCATCCCTTTGCATTTTCTTTCGATTTACTACGGGGAGTGCTCTGAGGAATTGTTCGGATTAATCCCAGCCGCCAAATTTCACGAAGGCACATCGCGGCAGAACTCCCGATACTATCCACACCAGCTGGATGATTGGCGATCCACCACTGTGCGATTTAGGAGATGTTTTCTTCCTCGCACAACTTCCTTGTGGAATCGATTACAATCAGCGATTTTTGCGGACCGATACGATTTAGGGACCTTAAAGAAAAGACCCTACTCCTCTTTAAAAGGCCGGCAATGCATCTGCAAATTCCCCTGGTTCCCCTGGTGTAGCGGTTGTTCATGAGCGGCCGTGGTCACTTTCCATCAGGTGAGCCAAATGCTCGTTTAAAATCCCCCTCCCCTCTCCTATAAAAAACACTTACCGGATCCAATTTATACACACAAAATTTCATCAAAATCAATCAAGCCATCTTCGTGTTTTAGCGAGACTAACCATAGAGATAATACGAGATAGATAGAGTGGAAAAGCCATATGCTTTTCTGCAAGTAGAACTGACGCGCTGTTAGAAAGAGAAAGAAGATGAGAGTTGCTGTCTGTCCTTCTCTAACAACAACAGAGCGCATGCGCGGTATTATTTTGCATGTTAGGTTAGCTTGACAACATGCGTCGTTAGAGAGAGACAGATAGCAATCTTGATCTTCTCTCTCTTTCTAACGAGAAGTCACATTTGCGGCTGGCTTCCCTACTCTATCTATATTATCTCTATGAGACTAACAGACGGCATATGATTTTAATATATTGACATTTATTTGTTTATGTTACCATATTTTTAATGTATATTACTACTACTACTATGGTAATACATAAAAGAAAGTATCACTTTCTAGTGTTACAGTCCAACCAGCTGATAATACTCTATAAACACTCCAAAATAATAATAACCCCATATCCCATATAATTATAATATAATTTATTTGTTTAAACATTGTATATATATGTACATATATGTATATTATATACATAACCTGCCAATCCCCACATAAATAATCGATAGAACAAACACACTATAAAATTATCTAAAACTGACTAAGGCAAGGTAATGATTGAATCACTTTACCTTAATTCTCATTTGTTATTTTTAATAAGCACAATTGTGGAAATATCGTTTTAAATTTGGAAGGGTTGTATTGTTTGATCGGGAATAATAAAACCTAATAATTTCATGAAATTGAATGCTATATGACTTTCAAATAAATTGGTCGGTTCGATACGCGCACCACCTACTGTAAGTTAATTGTACTATGCCTATAACCTTCGCGCAAGTGTAAGGGTGAGTAAAGATTTAGTAACATGTTGTGTTACTTTTGTTTTATAACACGTCCACATTATGTTACCCTTTTTTCTCAATATTGCAACATATAACAATACTTTACACATTAGAATAACAATGCAATATAACAATGTTATATGACATTGTCATTTGTCGTTGCCTCGCGCGACGCCTTCTGTTACTGCAATCTGAAGAACGGTATGGCAGCGCATTAAATACGATCAAATATATATTAATTTTTATATATTACATTTATATTATAATCAGGCGTTACTTTGAATAAACCTTTTATATTAAACATGTCGAAAAATAATTATGTAAGATCCGAGTAACAAAATATTTTTTATCAAGTTTGAACCTTCCGCTATCCCTAGATACACCACTTACAATAATAACACCTGCATTTTGCCTCCAAATGATGCATCCAGAGATGAAATAGTGTCTGTTATGGATGACCGCTACGTTTATTGAACCGAGTGACTAACGCCCGAACTTAATAACGTATCTCTTTTTTTTTAAGATTAAAGACAATCCCAGATTGTACCCTATCCAAATATCGATCTAAATCTACATCACAATAACATATGTTAACAAGCCCAATCTTTTTTTTTTGCGGAGATCGCAGTCGATCGAAACATCTATCCGATTCCTCTCGACTGTTTCGTTGTATGCATAACGACAGTTGTTTCATTCCAATAGATGTATTAATTTAATAACATAAAATGACATTTAAAATTTATTACTATTGACACTACACGTTATTACGTTAGCTACCTTTTTCTCCCTAATATTTTTTAATTATTATATTTTTATTAAATCAATGTAAATCTATAGTTAGAACAAAAATTACATAACGGAACGTCGCCGGTAAGTAGCGTCTCCGTAGCGTCAGTGCGTCGGTCAAAAAAACGGTCATTGTCAAGTTTCATTGCTTAGCTTCGATTTTGTATGTTTGTTATTAATTTTTGAGCGTATATAAACCTTTTTTCGAATTACAACTTAAGAACAGAAACATACAGCAAATATATTGTGTAAAATAAATGAAAACACGTAAGAGTTTTGAACTAGAAGGATTAATCCTAGGCTTTTCCCGGATTGCGAATTTGGATTGTTTACACCGATCGAACCAAACGTCAAAATTGACAGATGCACACAAACTGTCATTTACCCACAGAGGTGTATCTTTTTCTGTAATCCGACCTCCCAAGGATAGCTTGCTTCTGCAGATAGCCATTTTAATCTCTGGATTGATTATTGGCACTGTCTAACCATAAAATGGATTGAATTATCAATCTTCAATTGCTAAAAATAGATTAAGATCGAATATCAATTTCGGGCGTTACTAGGTAAGACACATGCCTTTTTTTCTACGGAGTGGAACGCTGCCAACTGTCTGACTCCGGGCTGTTAATGAGAATAATATTAATTAATGTGAATAATAAAATAATGAGAATTTTTGACAGAAAAAGGATATTTAAATAAAATTTACGAAATCATTAGAAAAAGGATAGATGTAAATGGGTCACGGTATTAACTTATCATCAGGGGGACTGTGTGCTCACTTCTTATCCTTATTATATAAAAAAATTAGGCAGAAAAAAGTCGCCACCACCTCAGAAGAACATTATTTGATTCCTCCCTGCTCTTTCTACTATCAGGTGATTGGCAAAAGCATTATTAGTGTAAGAGTATCGGTTCTGTTCTCATCATCATGCTTTTCCAGAGTGGTGAAGATGGAAAATATTTAAAGTAGTTCCTCGAAAATATAAAAAAACGAAAGCAAATAATCTTATATATTGACATACTTATGTGCCGTATAATGTTGTTGTGCTTTGTATATTAAGTGACGAAACTCTTTTTCGTAATGAGGTATTTCATCTTAGACCTAAGGGATGAAACGCACCTCCTTTTTATAAGACTTTATTTAACATGCTTTCTTCGTATTACTTTCGAGTTAAAAATTTGTAATTAATTTATGAAGCACGTTCCTACGTATACTTTATTATTACTTATTGTACCTTCGGCAAAAATGCAATAATGTGGTACCATGGAGCTGATATGGTGATGGGCCCGGATGTCAGCCCTAGCAACTCCTATAAAAGTTTTGGTACGAAGTTCCTTATCGGACGCTACGGGTTTGGCTGTTGGGACACAGTATAATATTTATAGACTATGGTTGGGAGCTAGGCGACAAAAAGTGTAAGATTTTTTCGTCACTATACCCCTAGTGTCATAGTGTTTTTATTTTAAATGACGCTTCATTTTAACAGATGCTAGTTATACATTTATTTGTATTTGTTAATCAATAATATAATACGTTTATCAATAATAAGGAACTTCGTTTTAACTCAGTGTTCCACGATATTCACGCATGTTTTTTAAAAGATTTTATTTAATATTATTTCATGTACATACAATATATTAAACATAGAAAACATACCTCTGAAACAAATTGGAGACGAAGTTATTTCTATTTGTGTAGATAATTATCCAAACGCTAAATACTTGAGACGGATTCTCATATCTATAGTTACGTGTAATTAGGCTAATGGTTCTTAAATTTATATATAAGTTCTTCATCAAGGTTAAAATAGTGTAAGCAATAATTGTTACGTGATTTATGTGATATTAACGTTAAAAAAATTATATCAATTAAATTTGGTAGAAAATGAATTATGGCATTGTCCGCGCTTTTACCTTTAGTAACAAAGATTGAAATAAAAAAATAAAATAAAATTTACAGTTTCAAATTCTATTTTGAATATATTTTGAATCTTTATTTTAATATTTTTTTTATAATGTCATAAAAGATCAACGCTATACGCCATATTTGCCTAGGCACTGGAACGGTAACACGCCTGGCAAAGGAATGGACAATTCCGTACCAGACATTTCACCCTTTGTTACAGTTCCCAGTCGCTCGTCTAGATATTTCCGTCTGGTGCCAGTGAAATGGCTATACCATAGATAACTTTATATACTATAGACTTATACGATCACCTGTCGGAAGCTACCCACGAGACGAGATTAGGTAATGAATTCTATTTACGACACCATCGACAACAGCAAGCAACACTTGACAGCAGGCAACATTAGGTGCGTTGTACTTTTAAATGAAGAGGAGTGGATCCTTGTAGATTCTACTGTTTTCCTTGGAACGAATCAAACACCAAGGAAACACCAATGTAGTCCAAAAATAACTGAACTAGCAAGTACATTTATTTATGTAGAATACATACTTTGTAAGAATGGTTAGGAGCCTCACAGACAAACTGATAATTATCAGTAAGTGTGACAGCTTCGTTGGTTTTGTTTTATAGGATAGGGTGACAAACTAGCACACAGTCCACCTGATGGTAAGTGGTTGTTGTAGCCCATAGACTTCTACATCTCTCCTCAATAAAGAATCAAAATGCAGATGCATTGTCATCCGTGAGAACTAAGATGGAATGCCTCTTTTCCAGTAAAAACGGTCTCCGGTTCTCTACACTCACCATACGAAACACAGCAGTTTTAAGCTGATATTTACGCTGGTATTCTGTGAGAGCGTGTTCATTCCTCGTTTGAGTCGACCCATTTGTGCTACAACTATACTACTAATATAGCTGCAGCATGGTTCTGTCATGTCTAAATGGTCTAGTGCTCGTAAATATAATTGCTAATCATGAGGTCCAGGGTTAAAATCCCAGGTCAGACCAAAATCAGTTATTGGTTGATTCTGTCAAGAAATTTTCAGTAGCTGCCTGGAGTCAGGATGTTAGCGAAGTTTCACTCCCGTGCCTCGGAAAGCATGTAAAGCCGTTGGTCGAGCTGGATCACCGACTGATAGAACGTTCAGGGTTGGGGAATAGAGATTGTACCTGTGCTTCACTTCGTACACTTCGATACCATGATCCTGTCCTGCCCAGATTGCTAGCCACCGTGACCGAAATTCGGTCTAGAGGACATAATGCGGATTGAATAAAATTAATATAATTAATTATTTTTTTGCTGGTTTATTTATACTATTAATAAAGCAGATCATAATAATATTACTAAAAATTATCAAAGAATAAATAAGGTAGTATTTTTTACATGTTTAAATTTTGATTCGTTTAGCTCTGCCCACTTAATATCCTGAGTGCTTGACGTATGATCCTCGTTGCCGACGTGAATGGATTTGTTAATAAAAATACTAAGTTCGGATATAACGAAAAGAGGAAAAGCTTTAAAATAAGTGCGAACTGGTACGCACGAGTTATAAAATATAAAATTTACTTAAAAGACGTGGGGCGAATATCCAACCCGCAGTGTTAAGCGTGCTACAATTTCACATATAAATTATACCATAATTCTGGAAACAAAACATTCTGTACAGAAATTGGGCTTTACAACAAGCTACTTTTTTATTTTACTAAGCCAGCGCTTATCTACGACCCCACCTGATGGTAGATGGTGATGTAGCCTAAGATGGTGAAGCGCACTGACTTAACAAAAGCCTATTCACTCTTGCCTTGAAGACACCCACACTGTATTCGGATGGAAAGACAGACGCTGGCAGCTTATTTCAGTCTCTTGCTGTACGCATGATTAACTACGTAGCGAACCGTTTGGTTCCAATGCGTGTTATGTCAACAACGAAAGGGTGGAGACTGGCTCAACGTCTGGTTGTCTGATGGTGGAAGGGAGAGGGAGGAATTAAATTATGCAATTCCTGCGCACACTCTCCGAAATGCATCTTGTAGAAAACCGAAAGGCTGGCTACTTTGCGTCTGTGTTCGAGGCTGGTAAACTTGGTTTTAACCAAATTCGCGTCACCAATAACCCTTTTAGCACGCCTTTCTATGGAGTCCAAAGCTGCTAGCTGGCATTTGACAGCACCAGCCCATATATGGCAGCAATACTCCATGCGCGGCTTAACTTACTTAACTTGGGATCACTTTCTTAAGATCGAACAAATACATATTGCACACACGTTAGAACTTTTCATCTAAAATCCAAGAGAGGAGGAGACCACTATTAATTGACTATATCAAATAACAGAAAGGGTTTTTTTTCGTAAAACTTGAGCGACAAATGAATGTACTGTATACCTGATGGTAAGTGGGAACTGCAGTCCTACAAAATAGGCAACAGGTGCTTTGTCACTTCTGAATGTCTCCCAGCTTGTTTTTTAGGATAAGGGTGACAAACGAGCACACAGTCCACCTGATGGTAAATGTTTGCTGCGGCCCATAGACATCTACATCTGTCCTCTATTACAAATCAAAATGTAGATTCGTTGTCACCCGTGAGGACTTAGATGGTGTGCCTCATTTCCAGTAAAAAGGGCCTCCGGCCACCTGCACTCACCAAGCGAAACGCAGAGGTAAATCTCTACTTCACGCTGGTTTTCTGTGAGGTCGTGGTACCACCCCGGTTCGAGCCGGCCCATCCGTGCGACAGAAAAAGCTGCCGCGTTGCTCTACCATTGTTAAAATTGTATTGTATGTTATTGTATTGTCTACATCTTGTAAGTACGGCTATATTCAGAATTTACCACGGGAAGTGCTCTGAGGAATTGTTCGGATCGATTACAGCCGCCAAATTTCACGAACGCACATGACGTCAAAATTCACGACACCATGCTCACCATCTGGGTGATTGGCGATCCACAACTGTGCGTTTTACTTAGAGTTTTCTTCCTCGTACAATTTCTCTGTGGAATTATTTACCACCAGCGATTTTTCCCGACCGATACGACTTAAGAAACTTCAAGAAAAGAGTTTACACCTTTCTAAAAGGCCGACGACGCATCTGCAATTCCCCTGGTATTGCCGTTGTTTATGGGCGGCTGTAGTCACTTACCAACAGTTTACCAACTTTACCCCCTCTTCTATAAAAAAAAATAGGTTAAAGTACGAATATATCAAAACAGTACCGGATTGCTTCATATAGGACCACAAGCTATTCCGGCATGAAGTACCGCCGCACCCTTGTAAGGACACCCAGTTTCCTCGCGATTGCTTTGGCCCTAGACTCAATGTACCACCAACAAATGAATACTTGAGGTTACTTTTAATAGTCATTTTTTATTAAAACATAAATCTAGATTCTGTGATATTAACGCTGTTAGCTTATGCGGCACTTACAGCTTCATGGGACTCAACATTGTTGGTATATTCGCCTAATTATTTCTTTGAAATCAGTGTTTTGATCATTGAGTAAGTATACTATTTTAATCTATAAACAATATTAAACACATTTAATATTTTGTCTCTAGTAATTTTCATATTTTTTCCTATTTTCTACTAATAGCCATTCTTAACCCACTGTTGGATAAATGATTTTTTGAGAATATCTGAAATAAACCATCTAAAGATCTTTTTTATAGGAATAGTGTGACAAAAATCATACAGTCCACCTGATGGTAAGTGGTTGGTGTAGCCCATAGACGTCAACATTTATCGTCAATTACAAATCAAAATGCAGATGCGTCGTCACCCGTGAGGACTAAGATGGAATGCCTCGGTTCCAGTAAAAAAGGTTCCAGTAAGTTTTTGTACGTGGTAGAGCCATGCTGCAGCTATATTAGTAGTATAGTTGTAGCACGAATGGGTCGGCTCGACCGGGGAAGGACCACGCTCTCACAGAATATCAGCGTCAAATAGCAGCTTAACACTGTTGTGTTCGTATGGTGAGTGTAGAGAACCGGAGACCATTTTTACTGGAAACGAGGCATTCCATCTTAGTCCTCACGGGTGGCAACGCATCTACATTTTGATTCGCAAACGAGGATAAATGTTGACATCTATGGGCCACAGCAGCCACTTACCATCAGGTGGACTGTGTGCTCATGTGTCACCCTATACTATAAAAAAAGGGTCTCCGGTTCTCTACACTCACCATAAGAAACATAGCAGTGTTAAGCTGTTATTTCACGCTGGTATTCTGTGAGAACGTGGTTCTTCCCCGGTCGAGCCGACCCATTCGTGCTACAACTATAATAATAACCTAAAATAATAATAACCTTTTTTATTTTCTCCCACAAATAGTACACAACTATACCACTAATTTAGCTGCAACATGGCTGTACCAGGTTCAAGAAAAATCTGCCCATAGTCATCTCATTAGGCAAGTGGGTTCGTGAGCTCAGCGCCAATATTCTTTCTTAATTCTACTTAGACAACGGTAGGTCTCCATATTTGATTTTCGAATATACTTCAGCTAATATTAGTTCGTTTGTCATACAGTGTTGAAAGCCAAATTTAACTTGGAGGCTTAAATTTGCATACTCCTAGTTTGCAACAGAGCGCAAATGTGGCAAATTTGATTATAATTCACAACTGAGGAGCTCTGACAAAACATGGAATGTTGTTCCTAAAGTTATAACATATTATTAAAGCTTAGTTTTTATTTGGTTCAAGTCGCATTATTGCAAATATTATTACAAATGGAGGTGGGTGCGGATTGATCTATCCTCAATTTCCATTCGTCGACTAATTGCAATTAGGTCTTAAACGGCTTTAAAAGAAGGGAGTTTTCCTGAATCGTTTCACGGAAACGGCTGATCCGATTTAAAAAAATCTTTTTCAAATAGGTTTTACTTCAAGGTTGGAATAAAACACAAAGGCACGTATGGCAATTCACAGTGCTGTGTTAGTCCCTACTTTTATATATGGGTAGTTAAAGTTGGGTGTGACAGAAGAAACACGAGAGTAGAATAAGAAAGTAGAAATTAAGGATTATTTTAGGGTTCAATCTGAATGACAGGGTGAGAAATTGTGTGATAAGAGAAGATTGTGGTTTACAAGGTGATGTTGTGACCAGGATCAAGAAAGGAATGCTTCGGTGTTTTGGCAGTGTAGAAAGAATGAGGAAAAGTGACAAAGCAAATTTATGTTGCACGGTATGCAACGTTTGCATCCCATTGAAGTCTGTGGACTTTGAAATATGGGGTTATGTTTATATTTTGACTTTCAAATATTATCGGTTCTTTACAGCAACAAAACGGGTAGGTAATTCATTTGCGGTGTCTTATTCAGCTTGGTGGTTCTCGAAAAACTTGGATATTTTTTTTAACTTCAATGACGATTCATTTTTGTGATTTGTGTTCATTTGCAAGGATATACTATTTAACGAAAGTGATATAACAGCTGGGGCAATTTTGAACACGTTTACAGACTACTATAGTCAATTGACGGGTCCGTAGTGCATTGGCTTAGCAATGAGTTACTGAACTGGGAGCCGCGGGTTCGAATCCCGCACGGAACAAGTATTTGTATGGTCTGGAAATAATTGCTCCGGGTCTGGATGTTTGTCCTTGTGCACTTTATGGTTGTAAACTGCCTCCACGATACAGGAGAAAATCCTAGTGTGGTTGTAACGCTTAACAATATTTGTAAGGTCGATCTCTGCAGATCGGCGCCAAATTAGTAATAGAATAAAATCTTTTAACTTAAACCTCAGGCTTAGGCTAAGGTTATGATTTCATGATATTTTGAGTGGCGAAATATATATCACTTCATTTAAAAAAGTGTAATGTTCTGATCAATAATAGAATTGAATTAAATTTTTTGTTTGCTATTAATCTGCGCCCAATAGATAGAGTAAGAGATGCAGAAAAATGGATGCAAGTGGCACAAGACCGTGCTTTGTGACGTTGGGGGAGGCCTAAATTCAGCACTGTAATGAGCTGCTATGATTATGACGATGATCTTATAAATCTATTCCATCAATGTATACTTTTTTTGACTTTCAATGTGACCTTTAGACTTTTACTTGTAATGGTTATTGACCTGATAGCAGCATCAAAGATACGGTGACAAATCTCTTGATACCCTTATCCAACAGTGGACTTTAGTTGATGAAATAGAAGAAGAAAACCATTGAAGCTGCAGTTGCGGAGAAGCTACAAACATTTAGCAGCGATTTAGCCTGTCGATGGTTTATACAAGCATGGAACAGGTATTTATTTTGTCTGACATACAAACGCCTACATTTTCCAATTCGGACATTTTTCAGATTGAAAGGGAGCTATATATAATGGCTTTAAGATATTCGCAATATTACTTTTGCCGCCGTTTGGCTCTGTTGGATCTTAAGATTCCCGCTCTATTAGGTTGTAGAATTTTAGAAAGAATAAAAATGCATCACAGCTGACACAAAATTTCCTTTGTTCTGTTTAAAATGTATATATTTGTAAAATTATAAATTATAAACTTATTTCTGAAGAGGTTTATAAATTAACAATTTCGGAACAAGTGCAAGGAAATATGCTCCGTAAACAAGAGCCCTAGAAGATAATTAATTGACGTCAAGAGCAATCGTGCCTTGAAGAAACCATTCGCTTATAAACAAAGAGGCACTCGAGGAAGGCGGCCAGGATCTTTTGAATATAGAAATTCAAAATGGTGGCTGTAAGGTTTTACAAAATCAGTTTCAGAACTCTCAAGTGTAATGAACTGAGATCAAAACAAGGCGTTTTATGTAGTAATTAATTTAGGCGAAGATTTTTAAAATTGGTTCGTTTTTTAAACGAGATAAGGTTGATTTTTATAGGTTTATTTTTCTTAAATATACTAGCTCCGTATCTAGTTTTTTTGTATATCACCCAAATAGTTTATTGATTTTCGCATCTGAATGCGTTATGTTAAAGGTTACATAATATACAATAGGTATTATGCGTAGGCATTCTAAATACAATGTAATCGGATCAGCGGCGCGCCGCAATTTCGAAAATTTTATATGAATTATGTACATTATTAAATAAATTAATATTTTTTTCTTATATTAGTTATGTAAATATACAATACGTTTATAAAAATATAACAATACATTTATAAAATAGAGATAGTCCTTATCTCTGCTCCGATGTGAGACTTCACAATTTTTTCTTTTCATTATTGTTAATTAAGTAGCTCGCCGGTACCAAACTTGGGAAGTTCATATACAAACAATTCAAGGGACGTGGGAATCCCCCATCCTACAATGGTTTATATATTTAAAACAATAAATATATAGAAAAAAGCAATGTCTTCCGACTATGAGTTATATTTTAAAGAAAATTATGGCCAATATTTTGTTGGCACAATATGGGTTTGGCACAATTTTTTTATACATTTGTAACAAAACAAGCTCGTACAAATGACTTTGCTGTCATCGAAAACTGCTATATCAAACTCGTTGATAGCGTACAGCCATCAGGCAGCGATGAATAATCGAAAATGTTTATTGTGGATTCTAACGTTTCACAAAACTTTTTTGGGTTTATAACGTATGTAGTTACTATTATAGTAACCATGGTAGCTCAGATGGTTAGCGCCCGCTGTAAATTTCACAATACGCGAGCATCCTGAGTTCGATTCCCGCCAGCAGCAATGAAATTATTAATTTAAATTTTAAGTGCTGATTTACCACGTGCTCTGCTGTGAAGGAAAACATCGTGAGGAAACCTGCATGTCTGAGAAACAAGAAAAATTATTTCGAAGACATTTGGAGTTCACCAATATGCAATGGGGCAGCGTGGCGGACACTTCCTTGCCCTAAAACCCTCTCGGAAATGAGAGGAGGACTGTGCCCAGCAGTGGGATGTATATAGGCTGTAACTTTAACTTCTACTGTTATTTTATAGTTTATGAAAGTGTTATAATTCTGCAATTACTCATCACACGAACATAAAATTTAATATACTTTAGTTAGTTTTAATTGAGAAAGTCATGATGAAGCAATTAGTTGAGATTTGTGACAAACCCTCCTTATAGCGGGAAAGGCCCATATCCATCAGCTGGTGAACTTTTACAAGTTGATGATGACCTTGAAGAAGATTATATCGGCAGTTATATAGAGCCATGCTGCAGCTATATTATTTTTTTATAGGAGAAGGGTGACAAATGAGCACACAGTCCACCTGATGGTAAGTGGTTGCTGCGGCCCATAGACATCTACATCTATCCTTGTCTTGTCTTGGCTCGACCGGGGAAGGATCACGCTCTCACAGAATCCAGCGTAAAATAGTAGTTTAATTCTGCTGTGTTTCGTATGGTGAGTGTAGAAAACCGGGTACCCTTTTTACTGGAAAAGAGGCATTCCATTTTAGTCCTAACGGATAACAACACAACATCATTTGCATTTTGATCCGCAAACGAAGATAGATGTAGATGTATATGGGCCACAGCAACCACTTAGTATCAGGTGGACTATGTGCTCGCTTGTTACCCATACCCTTTAAAAAAATCGCATAGCCATATTCGACACACAATCTGTGTGCTTCATTTTAACATATCAATTTAAAAAAGTCCCGCTACACAGACAGACCGAGCCCGACAGAGCTTTTTTCGAACCAGTGGTAAAGTCCTTTAATAAATATTTTTTAAATATTTTGTAATACCCACCCATCCATTACAGTCTTTATAAGTCCACTGCTGAATTTGATGAATTTTGCCACAGTTGCCACGCTTGTTAGGTACGAAAGAGTGGTAGAGATAAATAAAATTATTGCAGTTATTGGCTTTGAACTATTACAAACTTAACAGTCTTAATCTTAACATTTGTACTTTTATTAAGTGGCGAAGCTTGCGAAGTCACTTATTGATTTCACGATGTCTGTCCGTCTGTCCGTCTGTCCGTCTGTCCGTATGTCCGTCCGTCTGTCCGTCTGTCCCACGATTATCTCGAGAACGGTTTCGAATTTTCAAAATCTGTTTTCAGCAATCGATTACTGATCACCCAGGCATCTCAACCTCCTATTTTGAAACTGATTGCTCAACGGCAACCGTTAGAAACCGCTACAAAGCTGATTGCTTCGCCACTTTGCTATGCTGTTAGCTTGCTAGGTTTATTAATACCTTAACCCATGTTACCACAATGTGCAAACAAACAATTTAAATAACGTATACGAGATATACAGGTTTATTTTTCAAAGAGTAGCCAAATTTTAAATTTAGGTTCAAATATATAAATACAGATGCACCGTTATTGCAGTTTTTGAAAATACCAGTAAATAAGGTTTGTACTTTTATTTGAAACTATCCCAAATTGAATGTGAATTATGGGCAACAACGTTTGCCTAGCGATTGACCCTTACTAATGTGTGCGTACGCAGTAAAATTAGTTAAAATAATGCATAACGTATTTTTAATTTAAAAGATAAAAAGGACAGTTTAGATTATTTTAATTAACTTTTCTTCAACATTTGCCTATATTACTTATTCTGAACCTTCTCTGCAAACTCGGCCGGTTATCGCAAACTAACCCTGTATAACTCGTACATATTACAAACATAATATTAAATATTTTTTTAAATAGTAATATTTTTATATTTTATTATATCACTAGCTAGCCAGGCAGACGTTGTTCTGCCCTTTCCGACGACCATTCCTATGAAATCAATCTATAAATTCACAATAAAAAATATTGAAGGTCACTTATCGGGATAAAAAGTATCCTATCTCTCAAGCTGGACCAAACTGCACACAATGTACAAAATTCCATTGAAATATCACTTCAAAAGTTTAGGAGTTTATCGCGGACAAACAACATGACACGTAATTTTTAAATATAAAGATTAAGATGTGCGATATTTATTACTATGGTTGTTTCATTGGTCTAGAGATCGTAAACGCGACTGCAGATCATGGGGCTGACCAAAAATGGTCAGCCACATGTATGTAACTGCAGTCTCGTTTACGACCACTAAATGAGATAATGTTTTTTTTTTTTTTGTCAAAACATTCTCAGTAGTAGCTATAAGTAAGGAAAATGGCGTTGTTTCATCCCCGCTCGGAAAGCACGTAAAGCCGTTTGTGCTGTGCTGTATCTCTCTCCGGTAACGTGGGCTTGCCGTGCCATCGGACTATGAGAGTGTAAGAATAGAGAGTGCAACTGTGCCTATTCCTGCACACACTCGGACATTATAATCCTGTCCTGCACAGACTGCCTAGTCTCAGTTGAGACTGGCCGCCGTCGACGGAGTTCGGTCGGGAAGACATTAATGTTATTAATAAATTATTATCATAATTAAACTGAAACTTAACTCTGAATAATTAATCTATCATATAAACAAACTTGTGTCTGAAGTCGAGTCTTTGCTTAACAAAGTCTCGGATTGGGGCCGACTAAATTTAGTCCAGTTCAATCCCCAGAAGACACAAGTTTGCGCGTTTACCGCTAAAAAGAACCCCTTTGTCGTATCTCCTCAGTTTCAAGGCACTCCCCTTGCTGCCTCAGCCAGTATCGGAATCCTTGGCGTCGACATATCGAATAGTGTGCAGTTTCGTGGTCACTTGGAAGGGAAGGCCAAATTGGCCTCTAAAAAGCTTGGCGTGCTCAGCAGAGCGAGACAGTATTTCATGCCGGCACATCGCTTGCAACTTTACAAAGCGCAAGTTCGGCCCCACATGGAATACTGTTTTCATCTCTGGGGCGGGGCACCCCAATGCCAGCTCCTTCCAATTGATCGCATCCAGCGCACAGCGATTCGAATCGTCGACGACCGAGTTCTTTCTGATCGGCTCGATACACTGGCACTGCGTAGAGATGTTGCATCTCTTTGCGTATTTTATCGCATCTATCACGGGGAGTACTCTGAGGAATTGTTCGGACTAATTCCAGCCGCTCAATTCCACCATCGCACATCGTGACAAAACTCGCGTTACCATCCATACCATCTGGATGCTTGGCGGTCCACCACTGTGCGATTTAGAAGAAGTTTTCTCCCTCGCACGACTTCCTTGTGGAATCAATTACCACCATCGAATTTTCCAGACCGATACGACCTAGGAACCTTCAAGAAAAGATAAGCTCTTTACACCTTTCTAAAAGGCCGGCAACGCATCTGCAATTCCCCTGGTGTTGCGGTTGTTCATGGGCGGCGGTAGTCACTTACCATCAGATGAGCCGCATGCTCGTTTGCCCTCTATTCTATAAAAAAAAAACTTATTCTAACATATAGGACTCTATGATCTTCAATAATATAATAAAAGTAAAAGTAAAGTTGCAGCCTATTTACGTCCCACTGCTGGGCACAGGCCTTCTCTCATTTCTGAGAGGGTTTTAGGGCAAGGAATTGTCCACCGCGTTGCCCTAACTCGTGTTGGCGAACTTCACATGTCTTCGAAATATTTTTTTTCTTATTTCTCAGATATGCAGGTTTCCTCACAATGTTTTACTTCACCGCCGAGCACGTGGTAAATCAGCACTTAAAATTGCAATTAACAATTTCAATGGTGCCGGCGGGGTACTAACCCGGGTTGCTCGAGTACTGTGAAGCTTACAGCGAGCGCTAACCATCTGAGCAATCACGGCTACGCCCTAAATAACATATATAATCACGCCTCGTTCCCGTAGGGGTAGGCAGAGACCACTTCTTTCCACTTGCTACGATCATCACATACTTGTTTCGCTTCGTCCACTTTTAACATGCCCTAAATAATATATACGAAAAACATGATCGAACGAGCCGCGCGATTTTTTTATTTTCTATCGACTTCCAAAAAGGAGACGGTACTCAATTCGACTGTATGTTTTTTTATGTGTGTTACCTCATAACTTTTTACTGGGTGAACCGATTTCGATGATTCTTTTTTATTTGAAAGCGGGTACTTCTCGTGTGGTCCCACATGAATTTGATCAAGGTCAGACCAATAGTTTTTGAGTTATTCTTATTAACTTATATTGAAGTCGGCTGTACAAAATGTTTAATTTTAAATTATATTATATACTTACAAAGTAATACAAGATATTTTATACTATTTATTGAATAAGAGTAATAAGCGGGCGCACTAGATGGAGCAACTAAGATGGAGTGCCTCGTTTCCAGTAAAAAGGTCCATACTTATTGGATTTCGGTATTATAATTCACAAAATTCCGCAACACACAGATTGCCAATTTTGTTCATAACAATGAAACTTGAAACACAATTCTCTAACGGACCGTTACTTGTTAAATTCTTGTATCGCCAATAAGCCCTCAAATATTCCAATGTAATAATAACTCGATCAAATATTCAAGCGGTCTCAAATTTGGAAGTTATGTTAGGAGTGAGGCGAGGAATGTTTACTTGCCGTATCTCGGTAAACACAGCGTTCAATGCTCGTAAATAATGCCAATTTAGTATAACAACGATCTCGGAATTCTTTTTTTTTTCGAGAAGAATTCTAATAACGATGGTAATATGAAGATAAATAATAACGAAATGGCTGACTGCGATCTTGGATATGTTAATATCAACGTTCAATGTTGTTTGACGTTCGTGTAATATAGATTAAATAATGTAAGAGGTTTAAAAAAACTCAAAAAACACGCATGAGCTCTGATGATACTGATAATTATTTTATTTTATCCTGGTAATCTTGATTAGGATATAATAGGATAAGGTTATTGTATATGTCATCGGTCCTTAGTACGGGTGCACATTTTCAAGTCAATCAGCCGTCTACAAGCTGGTGAAAATTGCATCGAAAGATTCCGTTACGTAGACAGATACACGTGAAACTGATAACAGCGTGTTAAAAAGAAACTCGTTTATGGCTTGATGAACCCCTGAGAATGGTAATCGTTACCAAGCTATTTCTAATTTGTTTTGTGTTTTATGTAACATACATGATTGTAAGGTGTTATTTATAAAAACCTTCCGCTGGGTTTCTTGCTGGTTCTTCATAGTACATTGGGTTTTTTCGAACCAGTGGTACCACATACCCCCACACACCCCCACACACCCCCACATCATACATACAACAACACTTCTACACTCACATTCACACAGTTCTTAATTTACACATACTAATTACAAATTTTCTAGAGATTAAACTTTTTGTAATCCTTCAGGGAAGTAGCGGGTCTTTCCAAATCCCAATACGAGTATCCTCTGATTACTCACTGGAAAGTCTCAGTATTATGTTGTTAACAAGATTACCGAAATAAACGTATTATTTATTTACTTATAGTGGTAATTAAACAAAAGAGTGACTTTCAATAAGTATTATATGTAATCTATATTGAATAAAGGACTTTCTCTTTCTATTTTTATCTGTTTCTGCATGTAGTTCATAGTTCACACCTTTCTGTTTAGAACTCCGTCTAAGTAGGTGTCACCTTCTTACTTATTTCTGTCACAACTAATCGTCAAGTTCCCATCCATTACAGCAAAAAAGTCCACTGCTGAAAATAGTTCTCCACCAAAGATTTCCAAACCGCAGTTTCTAGAAATTTACCAAAAAATGGGACAAATGCGATTCCTCGGTAGAGGCAATGCCTCTAAGTTTTTAAAAAAAATAATTGTTTAATAGAAAAGTTGATTAAATGATCATTGATTTTTATTTTAAATCTAAATGGTGATAATAATAAATACCATCCAGGCGAAGCTGGTTTGAATCGTTAGTTAAAAATAAATTACAAATTTTAATACGATTGAAGTTCTGTTTATTTATTTAAAACGAAGTGTTATTATTTTTGATTCCGTCTTCTTTGTGCGTTATCGTTATCATCATGATTACAGCCCTTCACAAGTCCACTGCTGAACATAGGCATCCTCCAAGGAATGCCACAAATCACGGTTCCGAGCCACCTGCATCCATAGACTTCCTGCATGTCTTACCAGGTCGTCACTCCTTCTAGTGGGAGGTCGCATTACACTTCGCCCACCGGTACGAGGCTGCCACTCGAAAACCTTTTCTCCCCATTGGTTTTCGGTTCTTTGTGCTTAAATCTAATAAACACAAATACATTTTTGTTTGTGTTTTATGCACTGTCATAGCGTTCATCAGATTGCGCTAAAATTTTGTCAACTTGTTGCTTGCATTTGCGCAAATGTTATAGGCATAGTTCAGTTAAATTACAATAGATGGCACGTGTGTCGAACGAGATATATAATTGAAAGTCATAATATATTACTCGATTTCAATAAACGTATTATTATTCTTAATTAAAACCCTTGCAAATTTAAAACGATTATTCCACTGATAGTTTTTCCGCGGCAGCAGAGCGCTGGGTTAATTTCAATAATTTTTAATAACCAGTAGCAAACTGAGTGGTGTCATCTTTACAGACTCTCAACCTGTCAATCTTCCCAGTCTCAACAATTGTTTCCTCCGTGTTACTCGAAGTCTTCAATGCCTTCCCTATACCTAATATAATATAAACTAATAATATACGTGGTAGAGCCATGCTACAGCTATATTTATAGTACAGTTATAGCACGAATGGGTCGGCTCGACCGGGGAAGGACCACACTCTCACTGAATACCAGCGTAAAATAGCAGCTTAATATTGCTGTGTTTCGTATGGTGAGTGTAGAGAATCAGAGACCCTTTTTACTGGAAAAGAGGCATTCCATCTTAGTCCTCAAGGCTGACAATAAGTCTGCATTTTGATTCGCAAACAAGGATAGACGTAGACCGTTGACGACAATACGACACGTGTTTCGGCTCTACACGAGGCATCTTCAGGTGATGTAGACTCTGCGGTGTTTGACCGTTAAGTGAGCGACGTGCCAAAAGAACTGCTATTTAGGTTGCGTCAACGGACTGCATAAATTAGTAGTTGTTTTGGCTCACCGCTGACTTAGCGGTCAGCTACCGCAGAGTCTACATCAATTGAAGATGCCTCATGTAGAGGCGAAACACGTGTCGTATTGTCGTCAGTGGTGTGTCTTTCCTAGTGTAGTGGTGTTGGGAATAGTGGTGTTAAGATTAGTAGTGACGGGGATAGGGTGACAAACGGCCATATTGCGAGGCTGTCTGTTATTAGAGAGCAGCCATAAAGATATTCAAGAGAGGTGAGTTCGAAACATTTGTTTGTTCATTCAGCAGAGCAACGTTATTATTATTACTTTTTAATATCTGTAACTGTTCCAGCACACACAGTCGCAGCCTTTTATTACACGTTTGTAAGACTTTAAAGGAGCGATCGTTGGCTAGGTTGGCTAGGTAGACTACCTGAAGATGCCTCATGTAGAGGCGAAACACGTGTCGTATTGTCGTCGGTGGTGTGTCTTTCCTATTGTAGTGGTGTTGGGAGTAGTGGTGCTGGGATTAGTGGTGATGGTGATAGTGCACGCAATTGAGGGAGGGCGAAAAGTGTTCTTCAAACTAGGTAAGACACATCATTTTATTTTATCGAGCGGATGTACGCGAAGTAATTTTTTGCCAACTTTAATAAGACACATAATTTTATTTTATCGAGCGGATGTACGCGAGGTAGTTTTTACCAAATTTAATTAAGAAGTGTGTCTAATGTATAAAAGTAATTGATATTAAGCTTAGGACTATACGAGATTCCAAGGAAAATTTTTGTATGTTAAAGTGTGATTTCAAGGAACAAATGTTCCGCAGATTCCGAGTAAGTTGATGGAGATACGCTAATAACCTTGTAAGGAATTTGTGAACGTAAATAGGTAGCAACACCTCCACCACCTTTGCCTACCCTGTCGTTACGAATAAGAACGTAAACAGGTAGTGAATATTGAATAGAAGGGAGGGAAGGCCTGAGAAAAGACTCAGAAATTAGAACAGCATCAAGATGAGCACTGTCAATAGATGCGAGAAGATCAGAATAATGGCAAGGAATACTTTGTGGGTATATGTGAGCTATATTAAGATTGTCAGGATATTGAGAAAAGAGGGTAGAAATACGATCATGCATGTTAAGATCTACGGAAGGCTCTGAGTCCAAGCTTAAAAAGCTGTTAGATGAAGACAAACATGAAAAAAAGCTATCATTATTATCTGTATCGGTATACATATTTAAAAAAGGCGAAATACTAATAAATATATTAAAAAATAAAAATAAAATTTTACAAAAATATAAAATAATATGTAAGTACATTAAAATAAATTAACTTATATTTATACAATATTGTAAAAATACTAACATTAAAGGCAACTTATCTTACTCACTGGCGTGAGGGAAGAAATTTATACTTACAACTAACATTAGTAACTAAACAATTAAAATTTAAATAGTGGTAGAGACACGCGGCAGCTTTTGCTGTCGCACGGATGGGCCGGCTCGAACCGGGGTGGTACCACGACCTCACAGAATACCAGCGTAAAGTAGAGGTTTACCTCTGCGTTTCGCTTGGTGAGTGCAGGTGGCCGGAGGCCCTTTTTACTGGAAATGAGGCATTCCATCTTAGTCCTCACGGGTGACAACGCATCTGCATTTTGAGTCGCAAACGAGGATAGAAAAAAATGTGATTAAAAAAGAAGAAATAAAAGAAAATAAAAAAGAAATCTGGCTACAGTATACGGCAGAAATCAATATAAACATACTGTATGATATAAAAGTAACAATACTCGTACATTATCACTTTCTAAAAATGCTGTAACGGAACGTCGCATGTTTTTTGACATTCGTACATTTGTGTTCATTTGTGTTGAACGTCAATGTCAAAGAATATTTTTATTTTACTTAATGTTAAAAGTTCAAGCTATGAATGTTATCAAAGTAAATACCTATTAAAGTGATATTTTGCAAGCAGTGTCATATGATTGATAATGTACCTACAAAGAAAATTATATTTGTTAATTAAAGTACAAACAAAAATTTTGATTACCGGTACGAAACATTATACATAATACGGCTAAATATGTGACGTTGTACAAAATGTAATATATGACTACACAAAAACAAATATTAACGTCGACGTGTTTTCTTAGAAACGCTTGCACTATTCGTCGAAGATTTTTTAGGAGATGCCATTGTTTCAGTTTGTGGCACATTGCTTACATCTGAACTTAACGGATATTTAGCTGTGAGCAGTTTTAATTCTGACATGCTTTCAATTTTCCTTCGAAATTTATCGGGAAGAGTTATTATTATTTTGCCTTCGGACGACCGGCAATGTTTTATACCAAAATGTTTACGCGCTCAACTGAATAATTGATGCCTTGTCTTGGTCAAAAACCCGGAGATGGTTATACCGGAGCCTTTAACTATCCCATACTAACTGTCTGTGTTCGGTATCATAAAATCTAACTAGCACAGGTCGGGTCTTATTTTGTGAGGCTCCCAATCGATGACAGATCTTCAAACAATCTTTTTTCACCTCAGGCAACTGCAATTTGCTGGATATTATTTTTTTTTATATAATAGGGGGCAAACGAGCATGCGGCTCACCTGATGGTAAGTGACTACCGCCGCCCATGAACAACCGCAACACCAGGGGAATTGCAGATGCGTTGCCGACCTTTTAGAAAAGTGTAAGCTCTTTTCTTGAAGGTTCCTAAGTCGTATCGGTCCGGAAAATTCGCTGGTCGTAATTGATTCCACAAGGAAGTCGTGCGAGGGAGAAAACTTCTTCTAAATCGCACAGTCGTGGACCGCCAATCATCCAGATGGTATGGATGGTAACGCGAGTTTTGTCGCGATGTGCGATGGTGAAAATGAGCGGCTGGAATTAGTCCGAACAATTCCTCAGAGCACTCCCCGTGATAAATGCGATAAAATACGCAAAGAGATGCAACATCTCTACGCAGTGCCAGTGTATCGAGCCGATCAGAAAGAACTCGGTCGTCGACGATTCGAACCGCTCTGCGCTGGATGCGGTCAAGTGGAAGGAGCTGGCACTGGGGTGCCCCGGCCCAGAGATGAGAACAGTATTCCATGTGGGGCCGAACTTGCGCTTTGTAAAGTTGCAAGCGATGTGCCGGCATGAAATACTGTCTCGCTCTGCTGAGCACGCCAAGCTTTTTAGAGGCCAATTTGGCCTTCCCTTCCAAGTGACCACGAAACTGCACACTATTCGATATGTCGACGCCAAGGATTCCGATACTGGCTGAGGCAGTAAGGGGAGTGCCTTGAAACTGAGGAGATACGACAAAGGGGTTCTTTTTAGCGGTAAACGCGCAAACTTGTGTCTTCTGGGGATTGAACTGGACTAGATATAGTCGCCCCCAATCCGAGACTTTGTTAAGCAAAGACTCGACTTCAGACACAAGTTTGTCCCGGTACTCGGCGACGTTTTCCCGAGAAATATTGGCACGGCCGGTATATAAGGCATCACCAGTGCTGTCGTCCGCAAAGCAATGAATGCTGCCAGTTAACAACATATCATTGATATGCAGGAAAAACAGCGTTGGTGATAGCACGCAGCCTTGTGGAACACCAGCGTTGATAGGCTTGAAATCAGAGCATTCACCGTCTACTACGACCTTGATGCTCCGATCAGCAAGAAAACTGGTGATCCATTTGCACAATTTCTCAGGAAGCCCATAGGAAGGAAGCTTCGAAAGAAGCGCTTTGTGCCAGACCCGATCAAAGGCCTTCGCTACGTCCAAACTAACGGCTAATGCCTCCCCCTTGGACTCTACTGCCTCCGCCCATCTATGAGTTAAGTAGACTAGAAGATCACCAGCTGATCGACCCCGACGAAAACCGTACTGGCGGTCACTAATCAGCTGGTGATCCTCAAGGTACCTCATGAGCTGGCAGTTTATAATGGCTTCCATTAATTTGGAGAACAAGGAGGTGATGGCGATAGGCCTGTAGTTGGACGGGTCTGAGCGGTCGCCTTTTTTAGGGATCGGATGCACCAAAGCTGTCTTCCATGAGTTCGGGACTACGCCTTGGGAGTAGGAGTACCGGAAAAGACGCGTTAAAACCGGTGCCAACTCCGGAGCACACGTCTTCAGCACAGTGGGAGGGACTCCATCGGGCCCACTCGACTTGTTGACGTCCAGGGAGAAGAGTGCTTTGCGGACCGACCGTTGTGTAAATCGCACATCCGGCATGGAGCACTCACATCGCGGGATGGTCGGCGGTGTGTTCCCCCCGTCATCTAGAGTCGAGTTGGACGCAAAAAGAGAGCTCAACAGATCGGCTTTCTCCTTTGCGGCATGGGCCAGTGAGTCGTCCTCTCTGTGCAGAGATGGAAGAGATGGCTGACAGAAGTTCCCTTGGACAGCCTTGGCGAGAGACCAGAATGCACGGGTTCCCGAAGGAAGGCGAACTAGCTTCTCGCCAATTCTGCCGATGTGCTCAGACCTTGCCTTGGCAATGACGCTTTTGAAGGACCTGGAGGCGGAATTATACTTCTTTTTAAGTGCGCTGGTGTTTACATCCCGAGACGTTGATGCGTCAGCCCAGGCCTGGTAGCACTCCTGCTTATAGCGTGATGCTATTTTACAGGAGCGACCAAACCATGGCTGGGATCTGCCTCCGATGGGCACCACAGAGGATGGAATAAAAAGTTCCATACCCTGAAGTACCACATCAGCAACAGAATCGGCAACAACGCTGGGATCTTCCGGCGAGAAGCAAACCCGCCCCCAAGGGTAGGATGCAAAAAAAGACCGCATCCCGTCCCAATCAGTTGACCTATAGTGCCAAACACGGCGGCAAGCTGTAGATCGCAACTACGATTGGAGCGTGAGTGGCACCGTACTCCGGATCAGACAATGGTCCGAAGAGCCCAGAGGGGCATCGACGGAGACCTGATATCCGTCCGGATGAGAGGTCAGCAGAAGGTCCAACAGGGAAGGTACATGGTCTTCCACATCTGGGATCCGCGTAGGCGAAGTAACCAGTTGTGTTAGACCATATGCCAAAGCAAAGTCATAGACAGATCTACCCGCATGATCGGTTAAACGAGAACCAAGCCATTCAGCGTGGTGGGCGTTGAAATCACCGAGTATCACGATCTCTGCGGATGGGACCTGTTGTAGCACGGAGTCTGCAGCCATTTGGACGTGGTCGATCAGTCGGTCTGTGTCGGCATTACCGCTATGGGACCTATAGAGGTACCCGTAGACGCGGGGATGGTCGTCGCTGTCTACGCGCAGCCATAGGATGGACAGGTCCGTACCTTCAAGGCTGCCGAGGCGTCGAAAACAGATATCCTCTCTGACATAGACGCAAACTCCAGCCCGGGGCACAAACGAGTGTTCTAATTTGTACCCCGGGTAGGAGAGATACGAAGCATCAGCCGGAGAGGACACCTGTGTCTCGGTAAGAAAGAGCAAGGCCGGCTTAGCTATCTCCAGATGGTAGTGGACGGCGTTAAGGTTTGAATGAAGTCCCCTGATATTGCAGCAATCCACGGTAAGCGTGGCAGGGGTTGCCTTTGTCTTCTTGCTCCGCTTGCCCCGAGCAGGTTTCGTCTTGAGCGGAATTTCGCCCCCCCCAGAATACGCGGGGCAGCCTGAGCACCCACGCCCAGAAGTGGAGTAGTTTGGTCGTGGATGCTCAGCGAGGGATTCTCCAGGGGTGCTGGTACCCTCCTGGGGTAGTCTTTTATTTAATTCCACTACCATGTTGATGGGGGGGGGGGGGGGGGGGAATTGGGCCTCCGGCCACCTGCACTCACCAAGCGCAACGCAGAGGTAAAACTCTACTTCACGCTGGTATTCTGTGAGGTCGTGGTACCACCCCGGTTCGAGCTGGCCCATCCGTGCGACAGCAAAAGCCACCGCTTAGCTCTACCACTGTTAAAAATATAATATTAGTTCATACACTGATCATCAATGAGATTCTCATTTTGTTTTTCGGGCAGCCCATGAACTAAAAGCACTTTTATTCTCATAGCCGTTTCATGCCTATCAAGCCCAAGGCAGAGTAATTGGATATTAGTTTTAATTGCTGAAAGGGGTTGCCAAACAAAGGATTTAAATTCAGAAAACTCACTTGAAAGTGAAGATAAATCTGTAAGTGAGGAATTGCCTTCCATGTTGACTTTTTGCAGCTTCTTTTCAATTCACACATTCGGGATCTAAATAATTTTTAAGTTCAGACAGGTTATTTACCAGTTGACATAAAAAAGTCTTCCATATATCGTTTAATTAAAGAGAAGTAGTGAGCAGTGAGTTTAGGTGAGTCTAGTTGATTCTTATAACATACTAGTTGGCCAGGCGGTTGTTCTTCCCATACCGATGACCCATTGTCGTATTAAGCCATTCTTAAATTCGCAATAAAAAATATTGAGGTCACTTATCGGGATAAAAACTATCCTATCTTTCAAGTTGGACCGAACTGCACACTGTGTGCAAAATTTTATTGAAATCAGTTCAGTAGTTTAGGAGTTCATCGCGGAAAAACAACGTTACACGTATGTTTTATGTATAAAAATATGTATTCACAATAAACATGTAATAATAATTTTAATTAATTTAAAATTGAGTACACTAAATTCGCGTGTTTACGTTGCGACTACCCGCCTATTTTCTATTTATCTTATTAGCTCTAGGATAGGGTTTTATTTAATTAATTATATGATTTTTTTATGAATAATGGTTACAAACAAGGACACAGTCCACCTGATGGTAAGTGGATGCTATAGCCCATAGGCATCTACATTAATTCTCGATGAAGAATCGAAACGCAGATGCGTTGTCACCCCTGAGGACTAAAATGAAATGTTTCCAGTAAAAACGGTATCCGTTTCTCTACACTCACAATACGAAACAGCAGCATTAAGCTGCTATTTTATGCCGGTATTTTGTGAGAGCGTGGCCCTTACCCTGGTTGAGCCAACACATTCGTGCTACAACCATAATATAGGTGCAGCGTGGCTCTACCACGTATAAAGATCCTCTCTACATGGGCTTCTCCTATCGTAGTGAGGATTTAGTTTCAATCGTCACGCTTGTGTGAGAGATGTGATGTAATAATAAGATGTCCAAAATATCTGATGCTGCACTCCGTCCCTCCACGGTTGGTATGTGGCACTATAATTTTGTCCCAGAAAAAAATTCTTTAATAATATGTGACTTCTAAATTCAAATTCAGAAGTCACACATTATTAAAAGCTTCTAGTGTGTAAATGAAGTACACACATAAATGCAAAGAATGTGTTGCGTTTGCAAGTTGTTTCCCGTTATATGACCTATAAATATTTTAAACGATAAAAGCACAACCCCACCATACAAAAAAAATTGAAATACCTTATAGATAAAGAAGGAAATATTCATATGTCACATGCATGCCAATTACAAGGATACGTGCTGTAATGTAAAAATATTATATGTATATGTATGTAATGTAAAAATATAACACTAAACAAAACACTGGCACATAAGAAAAGAAAAATATATGCATTCACGCTGTACTTACACATACACACATGTAACGGAAATGTGAAAGTCATTAAAGAAATTGGAAAAGTTTCATTGTATTTTCTATTTCGAGAAGTAGCCGCATTTATCATATGTTGTCACCGAAGTAGGCCACTGTGTCGCATGACTATCTTATAAAAATGTCGCTCCTTATGATATTATGTTGGCCCCATTCAAGCGTTTGGGTTATGATATTTTTAATTTTCTTTATGTTACGTCTTTTGGTAGAAGTTCGTCGTTTTTTAAATGAAAGGCGTTAATCTAATCACTAACCACGACGCTTGTCTGGTAGATGATCGCGCTACCAAATGTGGCTAGGCAAGATAACTTTCTGAAATTGTTAACGCTACAGAAATCCATACTTAATATTATAAATGCGAAAGTGTGTTTGTTTGTTTGTTTATTTGTTTGTCCTCCTTTCACGTCGCAACAGAGCGTCGGCATGGCATGATTTTTTGTATGGGGATAGGGGATAGGATCCTTATGATATTATGTTGGCCCCATTCAAGCGTTTGGGTTATGATATTTTTAATTTTCTTTATGTTACGTCTTTTGGTAGAAGTTCGTCGTTTTTTAAATGAAAGGCGTTAATCTAATCACTAACCACGACGCTTGTCTGGTAGATGATCGCGCTACCAAATGTGGTTAGGCAAGATAACTTTCTGAAATTGTTAACGCTACAGAAATCCATACTTAATATTATAAATGCGAAAGTGTGTTTGTTTGTTTGTTTATTTGTTTGTCCTTCTTTCACGTCGCAACAGAGCGTCGGCATGGCATGATTTTTGGTATGGGGATAGATCGGTGGCTGTAGAGTGACATAGGCTACTTTACTTTTTTTTTCCGCGGAAAAACATATCATTCCCGTGGGAAAATCGAATATGTTGCAAAATTAAATTCAGCTAGGTGGCGCCACCGTGATTCTACAAGACGGACGACGGTACGATGGACGAACACAGAAGGTCAGAATATCTGGATTATTATGTATTTTTACCAAAATTAAGATAAAAATGTATGGATCTGAATTTTTCCACGCAGGACCGGGAAGAGAGCGATAAAAAACATAAAATTCACCAGCTGATTTTCTTCAAACGTTTTGTTGCATTGTAATTCACAGAATGGGCGATAACCTCGCAGACGATATTAAGTAATTCGTTGATGCTCTGCATACCCCGCAAGGCGTTACAGGCGTGATTATAAGTATGGATCAGAAATACTATCACCACCTGTCACGCTTTCACCTTTAACTATTACTTAACTGTGGTAGAAACAATTCTTAGTAAGCCTTATTAATAAGCCTTAGTAATATTTATTGAACGGAAATGAATACAGTTTTTACATGTGGTTATGAATGAATCGGTATTACAATAAGAAAAATTGTGCAAAATTATAAGAAAAATATTTTTGAGAGTTCTTATTAACTAACGTATACATAGTTTAAATTGATTCCGCTAGATGTCGTTACTAGGTTTTTAAAACGCGGAACGAAATGTTTCCTGACATGTACTTAACTCCGCCGTTGAGCCGCGCGTCAACTTATAGTGCATACGGTACCTATACGCTTAAATTGTTTCTATTTCGTAGCTTATTCGACTACCTGCTTTCGATTTCGGTGGATGCTATGGTTTTGTTTGATATTTTCTTTATGATTTGGTTAAGGTTGAATGGATTTATATTGGCTTTTATTTTCGGATTTGTGTATTTTCTTGGATCGGTTTTGTTGATTTGGTTGGTATTCCTTTATAAATATTTAGACTCTGGCTTTGATTTTGGATTTTGTTTATTTAGAATCGTGAATTGGTTTTCGTTGTTTTAGGTTGTTTAACAATATTTCAAACGAATATTAAGAGTATAGATAGTGTATACGGTACCTGCACACTTAGTTCTTTTTTCGTTGGTTATATTTATATGGCCTACTGCTTTCGTTTTCGGTTTTCTGCGATTTGTTTTGTGATTTGATTTAAGTTGATTCGATTTTTTTGGGCTATCGTTTTCGGATTCGTGTTGTGTCTTGAATTGGTTTTGTTGTATTGATTTTTAAAAATATTTAAAAGGAATATTTATTCCTTTTAGATATTTTGGATTTGCTTTTAAAAAATATTTAAAAGGAAATTTAATTCCCTTTAGGTATTTTAACATTTTTTTTTATAAATAGGTTTTTGTTACTTCATAATGCCTCGCAAACGTAAATCCAGCCTTTCAAGAGTATCTTCTCAAAGACAAGCGAAAAGATTAGCTCGATCGCTAGAATCTTTAGAAGATGCTGAACTGAGAAGGCAAGAACAAACAGAGCGTCAGGCTGCTTTTAGAGCATCTGAGACACCTTCTCAACGTCAGAAAAGGCGTCTTGAACAGACAGAGCGTCAGGCTGCTTTAAGAGCTTCCGAAACACCTTCTCAAAGTCAGTAAAGGCGTCTTAAATAGGCAGAGAGTCAAACTACTTTAAGAGCTACTGAAACAACTGCTCAAAGTCAGCAAAGGCGTCTTGAACAGGCAGAGCGTCAAGCTACTTTAAGAGCTACTGAAACACCTGATCAAAGTCAGCAAAGGCGTCTTGTACAGGCAGAGCGTCAATCTACTTTAAGAGCTACTGAAATACCTGCTCAAAGTCAGCAAAGGCTATTCGAACAAGCGGAACGTCAGGCCGCCTTAAGAGCCGCGGAAACACCTGATGAAACTCAACACAGACTCATTGAGCAAGCTGAACGTCAATGTACTATAAGGGCATCTGAAACACCAGAACAGACACAGGCGCGACGAGATGCAAATGCACAGCTCCAAGCTGAACGTCGACAAAATTTTCAAAGAAACAATTGGTCGGTTTTTAATGACGCAGCATTCAATTATGATCCGTTGATTGATTATAAAAATCACAGGTTAGTTGTTATCGGACTGATGGACAAGGCGTGACGATTTTGGAAAGATGAGACCGCAGGAATGTGCTATTCCAATGGCAAAGTGTCTCTTTCGTTACTTGCGGAACTAGAAGAACCTTTGAAAACTCTCTTTTTATATGATGCTAATGAATCACGGCGCTTATTAAACAGGATCCGGAAATATAACTCATGTTTTCAAATGACGTCCTTCGAAGTTGACCGGGAAATAATAATGCCGGGATTTTAGCCTACATTTACGGTGCAAGGGCAAATTTATCATAGAATAGGTTCACTTTTTCCAGCTGAAAACGAACAGCATAAATTTTGTACAAGTATATTTTAAGGGTGACGAAGAAATTGAGGTAGACCGTCGCTGCCATTTTATCCAGGTAGTTGAGAGAGACAGAGTGTTCAAAATTCAAAGATTCTTGCATGAACGTAACATTTTAGTCAAAACATTTAAAACTGCTTTAGAAAACCTACCTGAAGAGGATTATAAAGTCGTCATTCACACAGATCGGACAGCTCGAGGAGAGCATGAAAGGCGCTACAATGCACCTTTGATAAACTAAATAGCAGCCGTAATTAGTGGTAATCAATTTTCTTCACGAGACATTGTCTTGCGAGCACGTGATGATACGTTGCAACGGGTAGCCGATACACACAAGTTTTATGACGCTCTGCAATACCCATTGATTTATTTCAAAGGACAAGAGGGTTATCATTTTCAAATTCCACTCATTAACCCGGTCACAAAGGAGCCTACTCCGAACAAAAAAGTATCATGTATGGATTTCACCCAACAGTTACTCACCTTGCTGTGCACTTAGAAAATGGAGAGCGTGTATATTTCACCGAAAGAAATTTCCAAGAAAGAATTGCATCACCGCCAAAAACTACACTAACAGCCTTCTTTCAACTTTGTCAAACCGACCCCTTTGCAAAAACGTTGTTATATTCTGAAGTCCCCCGCTATTATACTTGGAACACATCTAGGAAGGAGTGGAAACGCCGTATTCAAGGCGCGCCTGTTGCAAGTTGGCCCGGTGTAAAGTCATCAGATGCCCTTGGTCGTGTGTATACCGTCCATGTAACTAATTTTGAATGTTTCTGTTTACGATTGCTGCTGCACCATGTTCGGGGTCCTACAGGATATTAAGACCTTAAAACTGTCAACAGTCTGGAATGCGCAACTTATAGAGAAAAATGTGAAGCTCTGCATCTTTTAGAAAACGATAATCACTGAGATCAAACCATGGAGGAAGCTGTGCAGTGCCAGTCACCAGCCAAAATTAGGGATCTTTTTGCAACTCTCATATCATCATGCGGGATATCTAATGCACATGAATTGTGGGACAAATATAAAGAGTACATGGCGGAAGATATTGTGCGAAGGTAACATTAGACACACGCGAACATGACATACAATGAACACATTTATAATGAAGCACTTGGAAAAATTGAAGATAAAGTAATGGCAATGGTAGGCAAAAAATTAAGCGACTTTGAAATGATAAGCCCTCAGCGACCAACCGAAGATGAACTAAGTGATGAAATTATACGTGAAACAAACTACAATATACCAGCTTTACAGCAGCACGTAGCCGAATTTATACCCCGCTTGCTTCCCAAACAAAAACGAGTTTTTTGACAAAGTATTAGGACAAATTGAATCTGGAAATAGTGCACTTTTCTTTTTAGAAGAACTGGAACTGGGAAGATATTTTTGTTAAATTTATTATTAGCGCAAGTACGGAAAGATAAAAACATTGCTGTGACCGTAGCTTCCTCCGGTATAGCCGCCACGCTGCTAAGCGGGGGCCACACTGCACATTCTGTTTTAAAACTCCCTCTAAATCTAGTTCAGGAAGAATCGCCGATCTGCAACTTTAGCAAAAATAGTGCACGAGGTATAATGCTACGACAATGCAAACTTTTAGTGTGGGACGAAAGTACAATGTCGCATAAAAAAGCTGTAGAACACTAAATCGAACGCTCCAGGATTTGCGCAGCAATACCGATGTAATGGGAGGAATGGTGGTTTTACTGGCTGGTGACTTTCGCCAAACTTTACCTGTCATTCAAAAGGGCACACCTGCAGATGAAATTAAAGCATGCCTTAAGTCTATTCATCAATGTCTATTTTATGGAACAAGGTGACAAAATTCAGTTTAACTACGAATATGAGAGTGCATTTGTATAATGATATCAATGCTGGAAACTATGCTGACACACTATTAAAAATTGGCGATGGGCGGTTGGAAACGGATGCTGAGGGCTGCGTTAAATTGACAAGAGATTTTCATAATTTAGTACAGAGTCATTCCGAATTAATTGTGAGCGTTTATTCAGATTTAACGAACAGCATGTATGAAGACAAATGGTTATATGAAAGGGCGATTCTTGCACCAAAAATGAGAGCGTTAACAAAATGAATTCAGATAAATTAAGCGAAGTAGCAGGAGAAATAACAGAGTATTTGTCAATAGACACAGTTATGGACACAGAACAGAGCACTTCATATCCCGTAGAGTATCTAAATTCTCTAGAGTTGTCAGGTGTGCCCTTACATAAGCTTCAATTAAAATTAGGCGTCCCAGTCATGTTAATGTGAAATTTAGATGCTCCTCGGTTATGTAACGGGACAAGGCTGCGTGTGACACATCTTGGACGGAACATAATCGGTGCTACAATTTGGACAGGTGTAGGAAAAGGTTAAAATGTTATCATACCACGGATCCCTATAATTCCCACAGATCTTCCTTTTCAATTCAAAAGGTTGCAGTTCCCTATTAAGCTCAGTTTTTCAATGACAATTAATAAAGCGCAAGGGCAAACGTTACAGGTAGCGGGGGTCAACTTAGAAAAACCGTGCTTCTCTCATGGTCAGATGTATGTAGTATGTTCGCGTGTGTCAAATGCCCAGAATCTCCACATTCTTTCCCCGAATGGAAAAACATATAACATTGTGTACAGTAGCGTCTTAAAATAGTGTTCAGTTATTTTTTTTTCCAAAATTCCCACAATCAATAAATCAGAATTCCCACATATCTTCTCTTTCAATTCAAAATTTCCTATTTAGCTCAGTTTCTTTTCAATTCCAAATGCTGCACCTCTGACGGACCTATTAAGCTCAGTTTCCTTTCAACTTTAAAGGCTGCATCTGTGACGGATCTTTTATTTGGCTCAGTTTCCTTTCAATTCAGAAAACTGCATCTCTGACGAATCAATTTAGCTCAGTTTCTTTTCAAAAGTCTGCATCCCTGACGGATAATTATGCTCAGTTTCCTTTAATTAAAAAAATATCCCATTTCCATTTGGAATAAACAGGCTATTTTCTTGCTTTCCTATACACTGCGTTTCAAAACATTTAAATAAGCTGACGAATCAATTTTTTTTATAGGATAAGGGTGACAAACGAGCACACAGTCCACCTAATGGTAAGTGGTTGCTGCGGCCTATAGACATCAACAATTATCCTCGTTTGCGAATCAAAATGCAGATGCGTTGTCACCCGTGAGGACTAAGTTGGGATGCCTCATTTCCAGTAAAAAGGGCCTCCGGCCACCTGCACTCACCAAGCGAAACGCAGAGGTAAACCTCTACTTCACGCTGGTTTTCTGTGAGGTCATGGTACCACCCCGGTTCGAGCCGGCCCATCCGTGCGACAGCAAAAGCTGCCGTGCCTCTTTCACTGTTAAAAATTTTTTTGAAAAATTTTGCTCACTTTCCTTTTAATGGCTGCATCTCTGAAAAATCTATAAAACTCAGTTTTATTTCAAGTCAAAAAGCAATGGATAGTTCATTTCCCAGTGACCATGCTGGCGAATCCGCGGGAAACAGCTAGTCCTTAAATAGGAATAAAATTCTTAAAGCTGATTCTGATTCTTATACACTTTATAAATACGGCGTTTAACGTTATACAAAATAAGATAGCTATATTATTCTCAACTTCTTTCTTTTACAAGGTTGTTGATGTTTTTCTATTCCATTCCACAGGTGTACTCTATTGATGTGCCATTAACGAAACAAGAAAAACGTGGTCGATAAATTCATTTTTTTGTATTAATCCGGTTCGTAATACTTATTTATACTAGTGAAAGTTTATCGCAGCTTCATGTAACATCTTACACCAAAAACTCGACCAAAACGAATTAAGCCAAAACGAATTAATTAATTTAAGCCTCAGTAGCCTAATGGCAGGGCGCGGACCGCGAACCCGATAGTTCGTATCCGACATTCGACTACTGTCGTGAACCACTTCTAACATAAGTATTTTAAGCTTACCAGAAGTAGTTAAAGGGAATATTAGTAATGTTTAATAACATTACTAGTTTTTTTTTAAATTGATACTATCGTTGTATAATTTAAGATATATCGGGACAAAGTCACTATGAAATCTACTTAAAGTCAGCCGGTATATTTCCGCCAAATTATCCTAAGAATTAATGTGGGTTTCACTGGGTTTGCTTCACAGAACATACACAGAGGCATTGCTACGATAGTACAATAACAGCGGCACGACATCGGTCTTCCTTCTCTTTTGTCGCCAGATCACAACTACCAATAAATCGATTATGAACGTATTACCCATTTCCTCTCTGCTCCCTCAATATATTATCCATCATTCATTCATTAATTAGAGCCTGTCAAAAGTCCACTGCTGAACGTAGGGGGAATATTTGCCATAGTTCTCTCTCTCTTAGCTAGTGCGTTGGCAATCACAAATTTTATAATTTGAATTGTTATCAGGAATTTTATTTCCCTCTGTCATCTTTTACGATACCCACGGGTTGGTATGGGGTCTTAGAGCTTCTTTCCAAGTTCTAGAAAATAGTCATGCAAAGCCTGGGTGGGTTAGCCAGGCTATAAAATTGGGATTACATTTTTATAGGAGAGGGTCCCAACGAGCATACGGCTCACCTGGTGGTAAGTGAATACCACCGCCCATGAACAACTGCAATAACAGAGAAATTGCAGATGCGTTGCCGCCCTTTCAGTAAGAATAAGCTCTTTTTTTTGAAGGTACCTAAGTCGTATCAGTCCGGAAAATCGCCGGTGGTAAACTATTCCACAGATAGGTTGTACGAGGAAGAAAACTCCTAGTACAACCTACAGTGGTGAACTGCAAAGCATCCAGATGGAGTCGATGGTATCGGAAGTTTTGCCGCGATTTGCGTTCGTGAAATTTGGTGGCTGGGATTATTCCGAACAATTCCTCAGAGCACTCCCCGTGGTAGATGCCATAGAATCTTGGCTAACCCCGCAGATATCTCGTGTCACATTCATTCGCTCTATTGAGCTATATTTGACGTAAAATACAAATACTAATTTGTCGCTGTGTTAACTTAAGATAAAGTTACAGCCGATACACGTCTCATTGCTGGGCACAGACCTCCTCACATTGCTGAGAGAGTTTTAGGGCAAGGAAATGTCCGCCGCGCTGCTCCAATGCGTGTTGAAGAACTTCACATGTCTTGGAAATATTATGTTTTTCTTATTTATTCTCCACCGCTGAGCACGTGGTGAATAAGCACTTGAAATTGCAATTAACGTTTTCATTGACGCCAGCGGGGATCGAACCCAGGTTGCTCGCAAATTGTGAAAATTACAGCGAGCACTTAGCCCTTAAGCTACTACGGCTCTTTTGGGTATTTTACTACTTGAATATAAGACGATATATAAGATATAAGACGGTATACCACATCTATCGGAGGCCACGAGATTTTACTGGCTTCTTCGTAGAACCCCTTTAGTATCATTTTTTATGACACCCATAATATGCAATGTGATGATGAAGTTGAAAGTTTTACACCGCCTAAATATAGTAATTCGAACAATGTGTAAAAAATTAAAAATTCATTATTTTATGTCAAAATACGAACATTACTCACATGTGTCGGAGAAACAAATTTACTGGCAGCATTGATAAACGTTTTGAAATAAATAATAAAAAAAAAACATTCATTTGAATTTTTCCAGTGTACGCAGCGGCAATTTGTTGATGGAATTGTAGCGTTCCGTATTTAAATTAAAATATATTCAACAAATAGCTTTGAATTGAGGTTTAAATAAAACAGACATTAAAATTATGCTGACTAGTCGTACGCTTTTAGGTTATGCTGCAATAAAATGCTCAAATAAAGAGAAGTAAAAAAAGACAAAATGAAATCTTATTTGTATGTTTTAACCTACTCGTATCTTTAAATAATAATAAAAAATTATAAATTCGTCTTATTTTGTACGTGATAGAGCCGCGTTGCAGCAATATTATGGTTGTAGAACGAATGCGTCAGTTTGACCGGGAAAGGTAGCACAAATATAATGTGGTTGTAGAAATAAACTGTAGGTTTTACCAGGGAAGTACTACGCTCTCACAGAATACCAGCTTAAAATAGCAGATTAATGCTACTGTGTTTCGTATGGTGAGTGTAAAGAATCGGAGACCCTTTTTGCTGAAAACGAGACATTCTATCTTAGTCCTCAGAGGTGACAACGCATGTATATTTCGCTTTTTAATCGCAGATGAATGTAGATATCTATGGGCTATGGCATCCACATAGCATCAGGTGAACTGTGTGCACCCTTGTCGCACTAATTGTATTAAAAAAAAATATTATTTATTATAATTAAATTAGATCACACGTGCGAAACCTGGGCGGATCACTAGTCAAATGTAAAAATGATGATGTTGCGTTAAAATATTACGTATTTAAATTATTGTTTTAACTTCTGATTTCATAATTTTTATATTACATTACTTACAAGTCAAATATGTGGTACTGGTTCTTGGTACTGATCGTAAGGTTAAAGAAAATCAAACATGAAATAAATTACGTTTTAAATTTAGAAATAGAATTTTTCGTAATAAAGCAAAAACTACTTTGCGTACTGCTGGAGCTAGGCGGCCTTAATACATTGCGCACTAAGTTACAGTCACTTCTCCGTAACTTCTTTAGTCGACTGCGAGCGAGAGGGAAGACTGGTTCTCTGTTTTGTAAACCGATAATGTTGTTTTCGACAATCTAAAACTGACCACTGTCATTATTTAAGTGTGCACTTTGTCGATGTGATTTGAAGTTTAATTCAGACGAGTATGTAACTTTACGTCGCGTTTGCCGAAAACTAGTAACTGTTATCAGTGAAAATACAACTGCGTGGCATACTTACCGTGCCAGCTAACCACCCTCGGCCGGGCTTGCGCGATCCAGAGCTGACAGTTTTTGTTCTGAATTACTGGTCTAGTGGTTACATAATAGTCTTTGTAATAAACACTTACCTGGCATCGACCGTCAATGCACATGTCCAAACTGCCAGGTCGACATCGTGTTCCGTCCGAAACCCGCGCAGCGAGCACCGCTACCACCACCCGATCGTCGTCGTCCAAGGACACAGTCTGTTAAAATATAAAAATTGTATTTTTTCCGCTACATATGACAGTGAGTTTATGTATATAGATATAAATATATGATTATCATCATGACAGTCCATCACAATTCTAATGCTGAACGTAGGCCTCCCCCAAGGAATGCCACAAAGAACAGTCCTAAGTTACATGCACCCATTGACTTTTTCCATTTCTTTAGGTCATCCCTTCATCTATAAATTATATAAATTCATACATCATCATTACTGCTAAATATAGGCCTCCCCAAAGAATGCCTCATAGAGGGTATTTACCATAGTTGGCACGATTTGTAAATGCATGAGCTGGAAGACGCTGCTGCCAATCTCCTATTTCATTTCTCTCAGTTGAGTAGAGTAAACATACTTACATCGCCACTACACGTTAACAACTAATTAGATGTTAATACATACATATTAACATTTCATTCATTAATTCATTATAACCTGTCAACCCAACGGATAGGTCTTAAGATGAACATGGACGAAGATCACGTATAACGTCCATGCGACACCTATGCCAGTAGTTGTTGGGAGCACTTAGCCCGAAGTTGTTGACAAGTATGTTTACCTGGGACAAATAGTCCGACTAGGTATTCCAACTTCAGCCGAGAGGTCGATCGACGAATCAACTCGGCTTAAAACCGTTCGGGAAATTACGGCACATCTTCTCGTCAGTTATACCACAAAACTTGAAAAATAGACTGTACAACCAATGCGGTTCGCCAGTGATAACCTATGGAACTGAGACGTAGTCCTACACTGCTGGCCGTATGAGGAAGTCCAAGGTCGCTCAGCGAGATAGGGCGAGAGCTATGCTCGGGGTTTGTTTGCGTGATAAAGTTAGAAATTAGGATATTCGCAGTAGAACCAGAGTGACTGACATAGCCCAACGGATTAGTAAGCTTAAGTGGCAATAGGCTGGTCATATAGCTCGAAAAACTGACAACCGATGGCAAAAAAGGTTCTCGAGTGACGGACTCGTACCGGCGGACGAAATGTAGGGCGTCCCCCCATTAGATGGAGAGACGACCTGGTAAGACATGCAGGAAGTCGATGGATGCAGGCGGCTCAGGACCGTGCTTTGTGGCATTCCTTGGGGGAGGGGCTATGTTCAGCAGTGGACTTGTGATGGGGTGTAATAATGATAAAATGATGATGAACCTCTCAAAAGTTCACTACTGAATATAGGCCAGGGTAGAGCCATGTTGCAGCTATATTAATTGTGTATTTGTAGCACGAATGGCTTGGCTCGACCGGGGTAGGACAACGCTCTCACAGTATACCAGCGTAATATAACAGCTTCATGCTGCTGTATCTCGTATGGTGGGTGTAGAGAACCACAGACCCTTTTTACTGGAAAAGAGGCATTCCAACTTAGTCCTCAAGGCCCTGCAAATAGATGTAGATGTCATGGGCCACTTCCAACCAATTGTATAACCACTTATCATCGGGTGGACTGTGTGCGCGTATATCACCCTTATTCTATGTAAAAAATCGGTTGTCTGTAAAGTCGGTTTACTGACGATAGTTGAACGTGACGACGTCATAAGAAATATTTAATATCGAAAGAATCATTACCTTTATCGCCGCAATTATCGTTGCTATAAACAATTGACACCACATTCACTTTTAATTCTGCACTTCATACTTCACGAAAACATGTAAATGTACTATTGTATAGCAGCTGTCCATGCGGACATGCCGAACGCGGAGGCCGATTGTGCCTCTTTGTCGCTCGTTCCGCGCTCTCGCTTGCACTTTAATTGGAACGCCTCAGAGAGAGGTAACGCCGCATGGGTCATGTTTTTTCGTGCGTGCAGCCAGCTTCATCGAATTATAAGACGTTGTCACGTCAAAAATGTCTCTTTTAATGTACTTTATTCTATTAAAAAAATCTGCGGTATAGTACCACCAATGCTCTATTAACTATTTCTTTAGCCAAACTACAGTGTGTGCACTAAGGTAATCTGGTGTGATGGGTATAGCCAGTTATAGCCCTTTAATTACAGACTGTTAGGAATTCTATCTTAGTCCTCAGAGATGACAAGGCACTAAACGTCAGCAACCTTCTTTGTTTGAATTTAGTTGTAGGTGTCCATGGGCAGTAAGCAATTACCATCAGGTGAAATAAAAGTACACTTTTCATACTAATTTTACAAAAAATAATATACATGGAAAAAAACTATAAAATACATTTTTAATAGAATAAGAGTGGCAAGTTGACACAGTCCACCTGATGGTAACAAGGGTCGGTAGATGTCTATGGACCACAGTATACGAGTGTATATAATAGATATGTACATTAATACTCAATTGAGAATCAAAATGCAGATGCGGCCCATAGACATTTACATCTATCATCGAATAATAATCGAAATGCAGATGTGTTGTCACTCCTCATAAATAAAAAGGAATGCTTCGTTTCCAGTAAAAATGGGTCTGCAGCTGTCTACATTCACCATATAGAACTCAGCAGCATGAACCTGCTATTTTACGCTGGTATTCTGTGAGAGCGTGGTTCTTCCCCCGTCAAGCCTACACTTTTTATAGAATAAGGGTGACAAACGAGCACACAGTCCACCTGATGGTAAGTGTATTCTGTGGCCCATAGATATCTACATTTATCCTCAATTAAGAATCAAAATGTAGATGTGTTGTCGTGAGGTCGTGTGCCGTGAGGGTTAAGATGGAATGCCTCTTTTTCAGTAATAAAGGTTTCCTGGTTTCTAAACTCACAATACTGAACCAAGTAACATCAAGCTGCTATTTTACGCTGGTATTCTATGAGAGCGTAGTACTTCCCTGGTAAAACCTACCCTTTTTTTTTTTTTTTTGCGGATGGAAAATCATCTAATGACGCCTTTCGCTGTGGGTGGAGCGGAAGGGAGTGTCAGACTTTTACTGACTAAAAACCATCCGTGTTCCTTCAGTGCCCTTACGTTCCGGAGCCGCGGTATCTCTTTCGAACAGCCCGCAGCCCCGGCAGGCGTCGGCCCTTGCGGGCCCCTTCACTGAAATGAAGTTTATTTTATCGCAAATACAAATGATGAAAAGTTAAGAGCTTCAAGTCTATATTCGCGTTTTGATTTTGCATTTCATGAATATAAATAAGCGAATGATAGGATAAGCAAGCTTCACTTAATTTATCAAACAAGTGTCTTTTGATTACAGGTACGTATAAGAAGAGACGGAGAGAATAGAATAGATTAGAATCATTTTTATTCAATAAAGATTACATGTAATTCTTATTGAAAGCAATTTTTTACTTTTACCACAACTTGTTCAAAAAAACTCTGTCCTGGGAAGAACCACCAAGAAACTCAGCGGGACTTCTTTTAAATAAATTTAATTGACAATATATTATTTTATACAATTAGTATGAAAACATTTAGAAACAGAGTGATTGCTATCACCTCATTCCCAAGGGAATTATCAATAATGCACTCTTTATTAATATAATAACCCTAACAAATTTTGCTTTATAAAAATTTTAAACTTTTTTATAGATAAGACCTACAATATATCTGGGACTTTGTTGTTAAAGGGTATACATTGCCCATGAAGAAAAAACTGACTATTTGGAGTGGAAAAACTGCTATAACTCGTTCTATGTTCTATAACTAACTTGTGCTTGTTCCTAATACTTACAGAATGTATATCTATCACTATTTTTATTTTACTATTGTTTTTTCGTGTCGCCAAAGTTAATATATTCATTTCTTTAAAATTTTCTCCAAGGGATTCCTTAGGACCTAAGTTATCAATTGCTCTATGTCTCTCTTATGCAAAACCCAGGTAGTTTCAATGTCACTCTATAACAAGATTCCATATGAAATTATGCTATGAAAATAACTAAAAAAAACAAATCTAGTTGTTTCAACACACACAAACACACACACAGAGAGAGAGAGAGAGAGATAGAGAGAGAAGATAGATAATAAATTTGTGAGTGAGTTAGAAGAGAGCGGAGGGCATCATTAGAAAATCTAGCAAAATTTTGCTGCAAATATGGTCTCTCTGAGAATATTAAATTGATAAATATCATGATTAGTTTTTAGCAGACTCTTGACAAGTAACGTTTTGGAAAAAAGTTTTAAGAGCAATGTATTCTGCACAAGTAATGGTATGTATGTGTACATACAACATATACAATACGTGATAAATGTTTTAGAAATTGTAATAAAACAAATCAAAATGTAGATGCGTTGTCACCCGTGAGGACTAAGTTGGAATGCCTCATTTCCAGTAAAAAGGGTCTCCGGCCACCTGCACTCACCAAGCGAAACGCAGAGGTAAACCTCTACTTCACGCTGGTTTTCTGTGAGGTCGTGGTACCCCGGTTCGAGCCGGCCCATCCGTGCGACAGCAAAAGCTGCCGCGTGGCTCTACCACTGTTAAATAATTATTCACATATAATTATGTACTATAAAGGAATCTTACAGATCTGATGGTCCGCTTCGGGCTTAAGTGAGGAGAATAATAGAGAGACAAGGAGGAAAATAATATTCAATAATTATAAAGCGCGTAACGGGATATAGTTATATTTGTATGTCTTTAAGGCAAAACATAGCACACTAATAGTAGCAATCTACGGAAGACTTTAAATGTTTAAGCCTACCTATGTTTGACAAATAAAATATTCTGATTCTGACTGATTCAGGGGTGCAAACCTGAGTAGGTTAGCCCTAGGGTACGTCACTTTAAAAGTGGAATAACGCAATAATAAATATCAACCTACCGGTTCAGGTCTTTGACCGGAGTGTTGTGGTGTGCCCCTGCAGGTCAAAGCGCAAGGTTCAGCATCATCGCGATGTGATGTCCAATGGAAAAGCTCCCCTCCGTATGGGGTGTTGTCGTGGGCGCTACATTGTTGTTCTCTCCACACATCATCTTCTAACAGTGTGATGTTGCCTCGGCAGGGCTGTAATTGATAGGAAAATTAGTGGTCTGAAGTATAAAAAATTGTCGTAACTTCTATTGATACTCCTATGCTGGTAAATTTAGTTATTTATTTTTTATCTTAGTAAACATTGAAGCGTGATAAAAGTCATAAAAAATATAGCTTATAATTCATCCCACCCCTAGGTACAAGTACCCTTAATTTCTGGCAGGGTTATAGCGTAATTTAGTCTCCCACACTGATCCAGTGCGTGATGACGGAATTCACTTCTCCTCGAAATATTTTTCCTTACATGCAGGTTATCTCAACATATTTACCTTTACACTTATTTTAGACTTCAAAATTCACAGCACGCGAGCCATCCGGGTTCCACCCTATTGCATTAATATTGCATTTTATTTTTTTAAATTGCCAGTAATATTGATTATTGCAATTTTAAGTGCTGCTTTACCACGTGCTCGACGTCGAATCAAAATATCGTGATGAATCCAGCTTGTCTGTGAAATTAAAAAAAAGGTTGGCCGTCACGGGACGCCCGGCAGAATGCGAAACATCAAACTTGATGGTAGAATTTATCATTAATGAAAAACAATAAACAAACATGGAGTTAAATAACCGAAAGAAGGTTTTACAGCCAAGGCGGGCAAATAGATATTTTACATCAGAAATATTTCGAAGTCACGTCAAGTCCAACAGCTTAGATCGTCTTTTCAGAAATTATAGGCAAAATAAGTTATGTTACAGCCTACATACATTCCACTTAAGTGCCTGTTGGTGGACTTTAAATTGCCTTGAAATATTTTAATTCTTAGACATGCAGGTTTCACCACGATATTGCACGCCTCGATATGTGGCCATACCTTAATTTCGCTACATAAAGTCGTTCTTATACTTTTAGTTCTTAAATTCATATTATTATTAACGTTACGAGAACAATAACTGCAGAAATTGAATTATAAAATTAGTTTATTTTCTAATTGATTCACTTTAGATAAAACATATGGACAAATATATGGACCGCCGTCCGTTGGTCTGTGCGTCGGTGAGTCTTCTCGCTTAATAGAAATGTAAGCAACAGATTGAGATATATAGTATTAAATAAGATTCCATACATTCTAAGGAGGATCCCTATTGATTTTTGTTGTTGAACTCAACGCCGTTTAAAAGTTATTGAAAGTCGTTCAGATTCTCTATTTTTTTTTCTCGTAAAAGTTATTCGTCACTATTTTCATCTCTTTCTTGTCACATGCTCATCCGTGTATTCCTTTCTCTTTCCTGTACACACTTTTGTGTAATTTTGCCTCAAACAGCGTCACTATGAGAAAAAACAATATGGATTTAACGTCTATTTTAAATTTAATATCGACAAAATCGAAATACTTTCCTTAACAGTCGTTCTCAAAATCATAGTTTACAATAGATTTCTCTTTTAAACAATTATTAATTTTAATTTTTAATATAATAAGCGTGTGAGGCGTGCACCTTTTACCCGACTGCCAAGGAAGGGTTACGCTTTTCGCGCGTATCTTGTATGACAAGCTTGTTTGTAATTTTTTTTTTATTACCTCGGATCTTCCAAACAGTTAACTCAATCATTATTATATTTGTCTTAAAACTCCAAGTGTTATTAGATAGCTGTTTGAATAAAAAAAAACAAAATGGCGGATTTTGGCGCGAAATATTAATACGTTAATGTAAAAAATATTAACCAAACCTATTGAGTAGGGTATAAAAATAAAGGAAATTAAAAGAGGATTACGCAATATATATTAGTTTATATATGTTTAAAATCAGGAATAATAAATTGATTTAAAAAGTTTGTGATAGCGTAAAAATGGGCCATGTTTATATGAAATTTAGGACACTAAAAAACCTAAAATAAAATAAATCATTAAAAAATAATAAAAAACCCGACTGCAAAATAGCAATTTAAAAGTAATGCACTAAAAAGATCGAAACAAGATTGAAAATAGATACAATAAACAAAGTAAACTCTACTTCAGTTTAACAAACTACAGAGTACAGACCCATTAATTTTCTTTCGGTTTATAATTTGCAATGGGGACCCGCCTGCTACAAAACTTTTAACTTCTAGCTTTCAGCTCATATTGTCTGTTAAACCGAAGTGGAGTTTACTTTGTTTATGGTTTATTTTAATTTTGTTTTCTATTCTCAATCTTATTTCGGTCTTCTTAGTGCATTACTTTTAAATTGTCTTTTTTGCAGTCGGGCTTTTGATTTTTTTCATTATTTATTTATGGATTTTCCAAACTATTTTTCTTTACCGCTTAGCATGTATTATCAGGGTTGGTAGCTACGTTTTCCAGAAATGCATTCACTGTTTTCATGAAGGTTTAGGACTGTAGGGGCCAATTTAATAATTATAGTGCACACTACTCATTATTTTTCCCCCCTTTTATTTCATTATTTTTTGCATAATCTGGAAGAAATTGGTGTATAGAAATAGGACCACCTTTTGTTTTTCCCTCAATGTTTGTAAATTTTATTATGTTAATCTTTCCTACAGCACAATAAAGAGTATTGTATATTAGTGTATAGAATTATGTGTTATTGTATTTTATTGTATTGTATTGAATTGTATCAGTATTTTGTTTGTGGATGTTGCATATTACTGTTATTTTTTATTTTAAGTATTGTTATTTCTTTATATTTGTTGTGTTTGACGACTAAATCATTTGTTCATCATTCAACAGGCAGGTGAATTGTCAGCGTATTTTTCACTATGATATAATTATGTGTTAGAATTGAACAGAGCCTTCTAAATTAATATTTTAATTTTACTCATAAAAGAAAAAAATATTTTTTTTTCTGTTGTATGTTATAAATATAGATGAAGGAAAATGCTATAAAAGTCTTACCCGTAAAATCGCAAAAACATGTAACGAGGGAGACTAAAAAGGCACCACTCAACTCGTTATATTTTCTTATTACTTTTGATTTTTAAATTATTAACGCAAGGAAAAAGCGTTCCATGTATTTGACTCTCCAAATAGCGTAAAAATCACTCCAAAGTTGGTAAGGGCGACAGTGCTTGAGCAGAGAGATTGTTTCAAAATTACTTCGCTGGTGTTCAGCCAATTTCACTTGGCAACCGTTCCAGTTTCAGTGTGTACGCGTCAAATCTGGGTAAAAGGAAGTTTTAAGGTTCCGTAGTTAAACAATAAGGAACCCTTTCGTCATGTCCGTCCGTCCAAGGTTTTGCTTAGAGACTCTAGGTACTACAAAGCTGTAATTTTGTAGTTATAGGTATTAAACATGTCTTCAAAATTGTGAGATAAAATCATAAAAAGCATTTTGATTTTTGGGTACCTCACATAAGTGATTTCTTTTTACCCGTCTATTACATTGGTTGGGATGTCGTTGGATTGGTATTTTAAAAATATTGGGGATATGGAACAATAGTTTTACAATTCAGGGGTCCTTTGGCGTAATATTTAACTTTACCGACTAAACCACTATTTTTGTATTTCTGTGAAAAGTATACAAGATAATAGTATATACGTTATGGACCAAGTTATTAATTAGTATTATAGTGCCCGAGCAATATGAATATTGCAAAGTCAAATAGGGCTACGTAATTAATACTGAATTAAACTTCATTATTTATCACATTGTCTGGTCATTGTGATTATTACCACATAACTATTGGGATATTTGATATAATCTAACCAAACCAAACCTAACCATGTCCATCACTTTTAAGACAATAATGTTGTAAGTAAGTAAAGTTCTTAAGAAGTTAATTTGATAATCATACTATTATTACTTGACACCCGAACATTAAAATAGCATTCTTCAACCGTTGAGGTGAGGTGAACCTATAAGGCATTAATCGCCTCATTGGCCTCCTCTGGCAAGATTATTTTGTCTGGAATTTTGTCCAGGTACTGGGAGATCGTAGACTCAAGTTTAACCTCCAGATTAGACAAGTCCACGATGGTTTTCGTCTGAAGGACCTCACCAGCGGGCTGGCTCAGTTGCAACAAGACCTGTAGTCTGAGTCAAGTTCAAGTATTGTTTCGATCGATGAAATCGATAACAGGACATCTTTGAGTATTACTACGTAAAGAATGACTGGCTAAGGATAGCGATTTGGAATCTCAGGTGCGATAACATCGAAGTTTAGTCGCTCCGTGAGATCGAACAATGCATCACCATTAGGATCATTTGTAAGCGAGTTCCAGGAGGGATGCTTACTGTTTAGGTTTCCAGCTAATATAATGTTATAAAACACTGGGCTTACCAAATTTTTAATGCCTGGTTCAAGTAATTGTTTAAGCGGCGGTAGGTAAGCCGGTACAATGGTTAGTGGCGGATGTCCAGTCAGTGCCATCCGACAAATTGACACTTCTAAGTTTATTAACAGGGTAGTCGATCGGTACGCTGTGCACGGACCTTTTGTAGTAGATCAAGATGCCGCCTCTACGGTTGGTCAACCTATAACTTCTAACTAAGGTGTAATTTGCGGTCTTAGGATCGCGATGGCTAGCCTTTAAGAAGGTCGTTTGCAGTAGCATGATATCTACATCCTGGTTACCGCGCGTATCCGGGACGGCTTTTACCTCCGCGCTGTTTCCTTCACGGCGCTTTGGAACACCCGCGATAGTTTTCTGGGTGTCCCTCCTCGCGGCAATTGACACAGCTCGGAGGCTTATCCTTCACTGGCATGCGCGTACAGTCAAATGTGCCGTGGTCACCTAGGCACTTGATGCGCTTAGGGCTGGCGTAGTAGTTTTTGGCCGATTGGCCATATAGTTGCTGTAAATCTCCTTATTTTCCACTGAAACAGGTTCAGAATGACAAGGCACAAATCTAAAAAAAATTCAAGTCGGTCTGATAGTGCATTCTATGCACCTCCCGAACCGGGAGATTTTAGGCATTAAAATCATTGTAAGCATGCTCTGTCCTAAGCTCCTTAGGGAGTACGCGGACAACCACACGAAGGTTACGCGCCTCTGGGAGGGCATAGGTTTAGAAGCTGATTTACTGGTCGTGCAGGTGATTCGTCATACTGCGGAATTCCTCAGTTGAGTTGACAAACATGCGAATGCCCTGACCAGAGTTTTGCACCTTTGGGCAATAGATCTTTTTGAAGCCCAACCATTTGGATAGATTGCAATAATTAGTTTTACCTTGGACGATGATGGGTGGCTGGCGGCTTTTCCTTACGCTCAGCAGGGGCTTTAGTTTTTATCACATTGTCTTATCATATTGGACATTATTCATATTGCCAGGGTATTACAAATAACGCCCAATTGATAACTTTCTCCATAACATATACATATATATTATATTTATTGAAGTTAAAACATTTGTAATTAATTTATTTTTGATAGTTTTACGAATGGTCACAAAAATACTGTTTCCTTTTATTATATAGTTTGTTAGTTTCAAAGGAATTACATACGTGCTATAATTTAATTTATTAAGTTTGCTTATCTCATATTCAATATTTGGAACTTAATACTACGGTGTCGTGATTACATTATCTTGGATAGCAATTAATATTTGTGACATTCATCCGCGAACATGCCTCGACTTGTTAATTATTTAAGTTGTTGCTCGTAACTCAAGTCGCGGTTTAATGAGATACTGTAATTCTGATTGTAGTTGGATATTCGTTAAGTGGTTTACAATAATTAATTAAAGGACATTATATTATATAAAGTATAACATAACATAACATTAAATCTTAAGCATGTTAAACAGAGTAAGCAGAGACTACGGACTTCCATTTGACACGATTGTGATACACCTCTCTCTCTTCTTTTATATTCAGCGCATACGTTTTTGTCGGAGGGTATTTTTAATTTGACCTAACTTTAATGTATGGCCAATTTGATCGATAAACTTCCATCTAGGACGTACCTTTCCAAATCTGCCACTCAGATCTTCAGAATACATTTGCTTTGTAACTCCTACATTCATTGGTTTTACGTGTCCAAACTACCAAAGCATTCCTTTCTTCTTAGTAACAACATTCCGCATACTACAATTTTCTCTTATCATGCAACTTGTCAACCTATCATTCATAGTCAGCCCTTACGTACTTTTTAATAACTGAATTTCTGTAGCATTGATTTTACTTTCATCCTTTTTCTGCTATTCACAACTACTATTCAAACGTCGTTATAGCTTACACATATATATATATATATATATATATATATATATATATATATATATATATATATATATATATATAAAGTAAACCGTTTCTGGCTAACAAATTTCTGCAAAAAGATCTGTAAATATATAAGAGAGTTGATATAATAATAGTTTTTCAATTTCAGACAAAATACTCATTTATAAAGGAAAATATTTCTGCTGCGTCGTTGTCAACTGTCAGAGCATAACAACTACATCACAGAACACAATTACTCTCTACCAAACTACATACAATTTTTATCAATATGGAATAAATCCAGGGAAGTGATGTTCATTTATAGAGTAAAGTGCTTTTATTTATACCGTAAATGATTATGTTTCAGGGAAAGATGCGGGGTACAGCACATTTCAAGTTAATATTAAGCTATCTAATATAAAGACTTTTGAGTGCTGTAGAGATCTGTTTAGATTTTTTAATGAATATCTGTGATCCGCTACATTCACAGCCGGATTTCCTACAGTGTCAAAATTGTGCCGACGGTAGGCTGTTTAAAGGTAAAAGGGGATTAAATATACATATTAAACGATGCCATAGTAAAAGTATTTCGGCTTCACAGCCTACCGTAGAAATTCACAACTCTATTAGCAATTCTTCTAGTGACACAAATTTTTCCTTTTTTTCGGAGCAAATTTATAATTATCATCGTAATGTACCAGTGGTTAAAAGAATTCCTAGAGGTACGAGGATGCAGCTTGCTAAAGCATTGTCATGCACTATTCAAAATTGTTTCACTAATAATGAAAATAGTTGGCAAAAATTATTTACTTTCGCGTATTTTTTTATTTTTTTTTATTTAAAAATCTTTATTGCACTTAAGATGTACAATTGGCGGACTTAATGCCTTTAGGCATTCTCTACCAGTCAACCACGAGCTAAGCAGAAAAACTTAAGCAGGTGCCATAAAAACTTGAGAATATATACGTGAATGTAAATATAAACATATACATACTATACTTGTAAATACAAAAATAAATATATATAACTACAAATAACATAAATAATATACTCTATACATGATACATAAATATACATAATTTTAAACAATACATAATATATACATTTTAAGCATACTTACATACAAACATATTATACAAAAACAACTTAAGTAATTTATAATACACTTATACAGAAACATTTAAATAAGAAGGTCAATTGCTAAAAGAAGAAAGGTAGTGATCAGTCACCATTCTTTTAAAGGCTGCAACAGAAGTCGGTTTCCTGATATGAGGAGGTAATTTATTCCATAGCCTTATGGCCTCAGCGGCGAAAGACTGAGACATAAATTTAGTACGGCGAGGAAAAACACATAAAGTAGTTCCCTCGGAGGATCTCAGGTTACGATCGTGGAAAGAACCCAAATACTGAAACTTGCATTTCAGGTATTGAGGAGTGCATGGATCATATAGGATTGAAAATAGCGTGCGAAGAATTCTGATGCATCTACGCTTATGGATAGGGAGCCATTTAAGCTTAGAACGATATAAGGATACATGATCGTATTTACGAAGGCCAAAAATAAAACGGATGCAATTATTTAACAAACGATCCAATTTGCACAGAAGTATTTGACTCACATCAGGGTAACACACATCAGCATAATCAATGACCGGTAAAACGAGTGTTCGCACCAACATAGCCTTAGTCTCAGTTGGAAGGAAATTCTTGAACCGATAAAGGCCACGCAGGGTGATTGTCACTCTCCGGCTTATTTCAACTACCTGAGATTGCCAACTTAAATTAGCATCAATCATTAGCCCAAGGTCTTTAACTACATGTCTAAGAGGAATATTTGTGCTATTGTAAACAATAGGCTCCAGTGAATTGAAGTCTAATTTAGCTAGACGACGAGGGCTACCGAGAATTATGGCTTGACATTTAGCAGGATTGACAGCAATTCCATAACTTGTGCACCAGTCGCAGATAGCCTGAAGATCTATATTTAAAATTTCAATCGCCGAGTTAACCTCTGCTGGATCAATCTGAGCGTACAGCTGTAAATCGTCAGCATACAGATGGTAGGAGCATTTGAAATTTACAGTTATGAGATTTATAAAAATAGAAAATAATAAAGGAGAAAGAATTCCGCCTTGTGGAACGCCAGTAGCAAGATCAGACCAATCAGAGAAAGACTGTTGATTGACCTTAACTCTTTGCTGGCGACCACGAAGATAAGTTGATAACCAATCCAAAACAGACGAAGAGAAACCCATGTATTTACAGATAGCAAGAAGAATGTCATGATCGACTGTACAGAAAGCATTAGAGAAGTCAATTAATACGAGAACTACTACTTTTGACTCCTCCATACCCTTTCGTACGTCCTCGAGAACTTTAAGGAGAGCTGTGGTTGTACTATGTCCGGGACGAAAACCAGATTGTAAGGGACTAAGAAGTTTATTTTTATATATGTAGCTGGATAGCTGTTTGTGTGCAGCTGATTCTAAAATCTTTGAAAGAAAGGGAAGTATAGAAATTGGTCTAAAATGGCTTAAAGAAGTGGGATTATTTAACTTGGGGAGAGGAAGAACAAATGCTTTACGCCAAAAAGATGGAAAAACCCCAGTAGAAAAAGAAAAATTAATGATGTGGGTAATGATTGGGAGAATGTAATCAATTACGGGAATAATCATATTTCTACTCACATCATCATAGCCAGCTGCTTTAGATTTAATGGAAAAAATAATTTTACGAACATCTTCATCAGTTATTGGAGAAAAAGCAAAGCAGTTTGCATCGATTTTAGGAAGGGATGAGATGAGTGAAATGGTTTTATATTTAGTTGAGTTGTCGACTATAGGTGCCGAGGAGAAGTGCTTATTAAGATCATTGAGAGATATTGCCCCTATATCAGAGCAATTCCTTTGTTTACCTAACCCAAGTGAATTGAGAAACTTCCAAATGCCGGCTGGCGAAGAGCTTAAAATGTTCTTATGAATATGTCGGCGTTTTGCAGCTCGAACCATCTGATTGCATTTGTTTCTGGTAGCTTTATATATATTCCAGTTGGCATCACAGCGATTGTTTTTAAATCTTACAAAAGCCCGATCACGTTTTGCCATTGCTTTACGGATATCACTGTCCATCCACGGTGCTGGAGGGCGCTTGACCTTTACATTGCGTATCGGGGCTACTGCATCGAATAACTGAAGGATATTACTAGTCAGTGTCTCTACCATATGATTTACATCAGATGTATAAAAAATATCTGACCAGTCAATTGAGGCAGCCTTCCTTTTCAATAACTCCACATCCATAGTCGCAAAGCTACGCAGGCGCAAAACAGGTGCGGTAACTTTTGGCGATTTGATTCGATAGGTAATAAATAAAAAATCATGCCGCGAGAAGCCAGAAGCCGGAAACTGCCCATGATTTACAACATGTTCAGTAGACGAAACGATTATCAAATCTAACCATGAATCAGCAGTGTTAATATTAGAATGCGTGGGCCCAAGCGGGAGAATAGAGAAATTTACTGAATTCATGATCATTCGTAGTTCTCGCGATCTAGAGGAGCTGTACAAAAGGTCGGTATTGAAATCGCCCATAATTATATGATGTGCGTACTCAGATGCAATTTTCGAGAGAGCGGACTCAAGGTCATGAAAGTAGTTAACTGAGGGCGGAGAATACACAACTCCAAGAATAATTTTGTTTCCATTTAGGAGAACTTCTACAAAGAGATACTCAAGAGATCCAGACGCTATAGAGGGAGAAGATGCAATAACTTTATAAGGGATACCACAGCGAAGGTAGATCGCCACTCCACCACCTCGATTTCCTAATCTATCATTACGTAATAGCACGAACCCGGGCATACTAAAAGAAGTCGAGAGTAAAGAAGGTTTGAGCCAGGTTTCGGAGATTAGAATAGCGTGGATCGTATCAGTAAAAATATGCAAAAGTTCTGAGAAATGTTGTGGTAGGCTCTGCGCATTGATGTGACAAGCATTGAAATGTTTATAGGAATTTGTTATTTGTTGAGCAATAAATGTGTTTAGGCTAACCGATTCTAAAACCGAATCTTCAGTGGACTTGAATGATAAATCTGAGTCAGAAACTGAGTAAAAGGAACCATCGTCAGACATTGTATTGTATAACGAATTAATGTAATGTATGTAAAATAGATAGGAAATATATAAATATATAAATTAAAAATATATAAATATAACGGCACGCAGTTAATATAGATACTAACCCGCCGGTCGACTGTTTACAATAAGCAAATAAGGCGTCTACAAAATTCATAATTATGGCGTGATACAGGGTCATAAACATCATTACATGGGTAGCGTGAGTTAAATTCAACATAAGCTGATCAGCACAGAAAAAAAATTGCTAATATAAAAGAAAAGAAAAAAAAATCACAAATTATTCAAATATTACTTTTTGGCCAAAAGCCCGGTAGGCACAGATACATGTATGAACGTAGACATTAAAGGAAAAACATTTCATATTTAACCTATGAATATGGCGCTATCTACTCTCACCCAAATGTACTCTGTGCAGACACATCTGTTCCGTTTACAAAATCATAAAAATTATAATTCACAATGTATACATACATCCTTCCTTATATATTATTATTACCCTCCGACATGCACAACAAAATATGACTCCTATGTATTTCTATATAACACACAAAAACATTTCAACGTATATGTACTAGCAATAATATTTGATACCAAAAATTAGGTACAAATTATTATAAGATATTACTTCACAATCAGTATGATAATTAAAAGTATACAGAATTATCAAACAACGCAGGTATCCAGTCATATTATTATAATCCATGTGCCACTATACTTTTAAAATATATAATATAGTGACCAAATAGTGACCATAATCCTAGTTAACTAATGTGCAATGAAATCAATATAACTAAAACTTGTAGGTTATGTATAGAAATAATAACTACCAAAACTGGTGCAAGAGATAATACAAGACACTGTAAGCAAAATTAATGATCGTAATTAAAATTAAACAAGTGCTTATTACCTATTTACTGAAACACTGAATTGACCAAAAATTGTCTTCTTATGTTACACTAGATATGATAAAAATACAGGATACAGAATATTGAAAGAAAAAGGTACAATATGAAATTTTAAGCCAATGAGATAACAGAACTTAAACACTAAGTATATAAAATTAAAAACACGGTGGAATGACCCTAGGGCCTGAGTATAAACAACTTATATTGCGATAAGATTACCAGTGATACAATAATGATTGAGATTTCACTACATTGATTACACAAATAAAAATCACATTACTTGATCTTCCCAGCACGTCTGCTACGAGCCAGTTCAGACTTTCCTGATGCCCGAGCTGCATTGTCACCTGATACCAACTGCACGACCGGATCCGAATCCTTACCACGAACAAACTTTTTAAGATCTTCTGAAGTCAGCACTTTATGCCGGTTTCCATCTGGCAGTTTAATCGTGATGTTCCCATCCAGCGTCCAAACGTTACGCATACCGAAAAGTTTGCGTGCTTCTATAAATACAGCTTGGCGTTGTTTAGTTAGGAATTCAGATAGTACGTAGGGTGTGCCCTTAAGTGAAGCCTTTTTCTTCCAAACAGTATAGCGGAGGGATGAATCAGTAAGTCTAAAAAGTACAGGCCTACTATGGCCCGTAGATGCCGATCCAAGTCTGTGTACAACTTTGAAGGACGAGGCTGTAATATCGTTGAGACCAAGGTTGTTTTTTAATATTGTGGTAACAATACCAGCAGTATTCTCATCAGCCTTTTCAGGTACTCCACTAAGGATAAGGTATTTCTTTCGGTGTCTCATTTCCAATGAATCGGCTAACTGGCTCACCTCATGAATTTGCTGTCGCATTAGCTTGAAGATCTCCTGAACATAGTCGCGAAAAGCATTAAATTCTTTATTAATCTGAACAAGATTTTCTGGTTTGGTTGAGGCAGTGCCAAGTTGCTGCTCAAAGTCATCCATTCTTTTTCGAAGTGTAGCTTCTATTGTTTTTTGTGTTTCAGAAATATCGATAAGGTTAGTCATTTTGTGTGAGTAGATCACCGTAATTTAAAATTGCTTTTAGATAATATGGTATTGACACAGTCGCCGGCAGGTATATTCACTGTTATTACCTTGACATTAAATTATGTCTATACAATACGAAATGATATCGACAATAATATTAAGATTAAACATGAAATTATGCAAGATAAATACTTTTTACACTAAATACAATAAATTCAATCACAGAAACGTGTGTTAACTTTTTGAGCACCTACCCACTATTCCCATTTTCATTTTGATAAGACAATAAATAAATCAATTACGTCTCAACTAAAAGAGACATCTTTTCAAAATTTAGATTACCCAATTAATACTCATTTGTCACGTCCTAAATTTGATTTAAAAAAAGTAGTTGAGTCAAAAGTAATGGATGGCGACTTAAAAAACGCATCCCGTATTTTATTCTCAGACGACATCCTGGCTCCTCGTAATGTCGAAACTCTTGAAAGCCTTCGTCGAAAGCATCCTACGGTCAAACCTTTTCAGGGTTTACCGTTGCCTCCAAAGACTTCTATGCAATCTTTACAAATTTCTGAAAAATACACTTTAGAAGCAATTATGTCATTTTCGAATGGCTCTGCTGGCCGCATTGACGGATTTACGTCTCACCATCTTAAAGCGCTTCTGCCGGTGACGCCGGCGGAGTACTTCTTAAAGACATAACAAAATTTTGTAACTTTATGCTTTCTGGTAATGTTAATTCAAATTTCATTGTATTATTATATGGGGCAAGATTATGTGCCTTCAAAAAAAGGATAACGGTTTCCGTCCTATTGCCGTTGGTTCCACATTTCGATGCTTAAGTTCAAAATTAGCTTGCAGGCACATAATCTCTAACCTTAAGATCAAATTTCAGCCTACTCAACTAGGCTTTGGCACTAGAGGTGGCTGTAAGGCGGCGGTACATTCAGTGCGTACATTTTTAACAAACTTTAATGCAGATTTTCTTGTGAAGGTTGACCTAAGAAATGCTTTTAACTCTATCGATAGGGTAACCTTGCTGAAAAAAGTGGCTAACAACACCCCCGAAATTTATCATTACGTTTGGCAATATTATCTGAAAGAAGTGGCTAATAACACCCCCGAAATTTATCATTACGTTTGGCAATATTATAGTCAAAATACTAACTTGTTTTACGAAAACCATGTTATCGATTCTGCTGTCGGTGTTCAGCAGGGTGACCCACTGGGTCCAGCACTATTCAGTTTGGGAATTCAACCCATTATTTCAAATTTGAAATCCAAGCTGAATGTCTGACGACGGTACAATGAGAGGTAGAGCAGATGACGTCCTCAGTGATCTTACTCATATTTTTCAAAATTTCAAAAATATTGGTCTTGAACCAAATAGCAATAAATGTGAATTTTTTTTCCAATAATTTATCTACTTCTCATAGAGACATTTTAATTCAAAATTTCAATCATATTTGTCCAGGAATAAAAACTGTCAGTACGGAATCACTATACCTGCTAGGTGCCCCGTTGTTTTTCGACAGTATTAAACCTGTTTTAAAAACAAAATTTGATCAGTTTTTAAACCACGTTGACAAATTGTATAAATTAAGCCCCCAAACAGTTCTTACTATTTTAAAATATTGTCTTCTTGTACCTAGATTTACATACTTACTACGCTCGAGTCCAGTCTGGAAATGTTCGGATATTTTAAAAGACGTTGATAATAATCTTAAAATAGCTATAGAAAAAATTCTAAATTTAACTTTAAATACAACAGCCTGGACTCAAGCTAATTTATCTATAAAATTTGGTAGCGTTGGTACAAGAAATCTTTCTAGCGTTGCATTGCCTGCTTTCCTTGCTTCCGTGCATAGTGTCAGTGATTTATCTAACATAATTTTAAATAATAAAGTAGACCTATGCTTTGCTACGGAGGCAGCGCAGATATGGCAAACGCTCTGTCCTGGTGAAAATGTTCCACGGAAAGTTAACCAACAAAAACAGTGGGATATTCTATTGGTACAGGGCGTGCAGAAAGATTTGTTTCGTAATTTCCATAGTGACCAAGATAAGGCACGCCTTCTAGCTGTTTCGATTAAGGAATCTAGTCACTAGTTACACGCTTTACCATCAAATAATCTCGGCACGTTACTTGATGCAGAAAGCTTACGCATTGCCGTAGGAATCCGACTAGGAGCGGCGATTTGTCAACCCCATCAGTGTCCCTGTGGTAGCAGCGTCGACAAGTTTGGGCTCCACGGACTTTCATGTAAGAAAAGCGCTGGTAGGTTTTTACGACACAGTTCTTTGAACGATGTCATCCAAAGGGCTCTTGTCTCTATAAATGTTCCCCCGGTTTTAGAGCCTTGTGGAATATTTAGAGACGATGGCAGGAGACCCAACGGTATGACATTGGACCCTTGGAAGAGAGGTAAAGCCTTAGTATGGGATGCTACTTGCGTAGACACTTTGGCGGCCTCTCATCTCAGGTACCTCGTTTAGAGCCGGGGCGGCATCAGAGGCAGCTGAACTGAGTAAGTGGCGCAAATATGTGTCTCTGAGGGGTGATTACATATTTGTGCCATTTGCTGTAGAGACTATCGGTCCGTGGGGTCCACGTGCGATGAAGTTCCTAAAGGAACTCCATCTGCGGCTGGTTGTTGCTGCTCGTGATAAGAGAGCTGGTTCTTTTCTCGCTGAAAGGCTAAGTATAGCCATTCATCGGGGAAACGCAGCTAACGTTCTTGGCATGATACCGCGGGGAGTAGGACTATTTGATAATTAAGTTTCTAGTTTTAGTTTTTTTTATTATTATTATTATTATTATTATTATTGCACCATCAGAGGCAGAACTGCAGGCATTAGTCACGTGTATGAAAGAGGAATGTGAAATTAAAGGTCTCCGTTTGAATGCTAATAAAACTAAGGTTCTGGTATTTGAAAGGGACGAAGAGAGAACGAAGTGTGAAATATGGGTAAATCAGGAATGTCTAGAACAGGTAAATGAAATTGTATACTTGGGGAGTGCTTTTAGCCGGGATGGAAGATGTGATTTAGATGTGGACAGGCGTGTCGCTGCCGGGAACAAAGTCAATGGTGCCTTGACTGCGTTAGTCAAAAGGCAAGGCGTAGTGAGGAGTGCACGCCTTGCAATACATAACGCAGTGTTGGTACCGACTTTGTTATATGGCAGCGAAACCTGGGTATGCCAGAAGAAGCATAAAAGCAAGTTGAATGCAGTGGAGATGCGATCTCTTCGTAAAATGTGCGGCGTTACCATGGCCGACCGCAAGCGAAACGAAGAGATTCGCAATATGGCAGGTTTGAAAGATGACCTTATCACAAAAATTGATAAGGGCGTGCTTCGATGGTTTGGGCACGTTGAGCGAATGAGTGAAGACCGAATGGTGAAGAAAATATATAGCGCGAAAGTTAATATTAAAAGGTGTCGAGGTAGACCGAGACTAACTTTCGAAGACCATGTGAGCAAACTGCTCGAAGAGGGGAGGGTCAAGAGTACTCGGATACCTAGACGTGCATGTATGAAGAAGATAATGAATCTGAAAGAAGCGAAAGAGGTATGTAAGGATCGTGACACTTGGCGATCTGTTCTCTCTGGCTACCCCTTCAGGGATTGTGCGTGAAGATAAGTATTATTATTGTTTGTAATAAGTATTACATGTAAAGTAATATAATTTATAACATTGTAAATTATATTATATATAATTTACATAATTAATCTATGTATATAAATAGTTATATTATTGGCATTCCGAACCGAGATCCCGGGACGTCTCATATACGCTGATGGTGACCACCTTGGTGTTTTACGATAGGAGTCGGGCATAACTTTTTGTTGCCCCCGCAGCGGGAGGATTTTCCCAGGATAAAAAGGGGCTAACACAGCATTATGAATTGCCATACGTGTTTTTTATGATACATTCCAACTGCCCACAAGATAGTGAAGAGTCACATTTACTCTATGTCCTGTATTCACTCGTCATTCTATATCCTTGTTATGTTTACCACCCTTGTTAAACACACATCCTACATCAAAAACTCATCTACTAGCCTTACTTACTCATCTTTATTATTGTATATATTATTTTACTTTCTTCTCTTTCAAAAACAGTTACTTTTGTCTTACTTGCGTTCAATTTTATTCTTCTTAAGTTTCATCGTCATCATCATATACAACCTTGCACAAGTCCACTGTTGAAAATAGATCTCCCCCAAGGAATGCCGCAAATCACGGTCCCGAGCCAACTGAACCATCGACTTCCTGCATGTCTTACCAGGTTGTCACTCCATCCAGTAGGGGGCCGTCCTACACTTAACCTACCGGTACGGGGCAACTACTCGAGAACCTTCCTTTTCCATCGGTTTTCAGTTCTTTGAGCTATTTGGCCGCCCTTTGCCACTTCAGCTTACTAATCCGTTGAGCTTTGTCAGTTACTCTGGTTCTACTGTGGATATACTCATTTCTAAATTCATCACACAGAGAAATCCCGAGCATATGGAGAGCCATAGCTCGTTCTTCTTAATGATTTAATATAAAGTATTAGAATATGGTATAATAATGAATTATATGTAAATAATTACGTGAAATAAACTCGATTCATCATCATCATTACAGCCCTTCACAAGTCCACTGCTGAACATAGGCCCCTCCAAGGAATGCCACAAAGCACGGTCCTGATTCACTTGCATCCATCGACTTCCTGCATGTCTTACCAGGTCGTCACTCCATCTAGTGGGGGGACGCCCTACACTTCGTCCGCCAGTACGAGGCCGCCACTCGAGAATCTTTTTTCCCCATCATCGATTGTCGGTTCGTCGAGCTATATGGCCAGCCCATTGTCACTTCAGCTTACTAATCTGTTGGGCTATGTCGGTCACTCTGGTTCTACTGCGGATATCCTCATTTCTAAATTTATCACGCAGAGAAACCCCGAGCATATGGAGAGCCATAGCTCATTTCTTTTAATGATTTAATATAAAGTATTAGAATATGGTATAATAATGAATTAAATGGAAATAAGTACATGAAAACAGTCTTCAGCAACTTGTAAAGGAACCGACTAGAATCACCGACCATTCCCAAACCATAATAGACCTCGTTATGACTGACTGCCCTTTAAAATGCAAAAATATTGATGTGATACATAACCACTGTTTAAGTGACCATGCATTAGTAATTGTTGATTTAGATATCAAAAAACCCAAGTTAAACAAAGAAGTAAGATTTCAACGACCATTATATTATATAAATCAAGATAAGTTTACAAAGGACTTAAAACTTATTCCCTGGGAATCTAGATATACTCTACATAATGTAGATGAAATGGTTAAAACTTTTAACATGTATATAATAAAATTATTTGATATACATGCACCAATTCGTAAGGTAGTTCTCAAAGATAAGCCTAAACCATGGATTACAAACATGGTTAAATTTATGACGAAACTTCGCGATAAAGCTCTAACGAAAGCGCAGAAAGACAAAAAAGACAGCTCGAAAGATTATTACCGAAATTTAAGAAATTTTGTTACTGCAACAATTGAAAGAGAACGAAAAGCCTACTATAACAATTTTGTAAATAACAATGTGAAAAATCCGACTCTACTTTGGAAAAACATAAAAAACAGTACCTAGTTTCATTACAAGCACAAATCCATAATTCCTGAACATCTTAATGACCCCAATAAAATTAACGACCACTTTTTGAATTTACCAGTCAGTAACGAAACAGTTGTTCAAAAAAACTTCACTAGTTTAATTGATACACCAGAGCTTGACATGCTGGTCCTAAAATCTACTACAGAATAGGAAGTAAAAGTTATTATTGATAATATAAAGACCAATGCAGAGGGACACGATGGCATTAGTATAGGGATGATTAAGCTGACTCTAGATGTGACTCTTTCTATTATTACGAGGATACTGAATAAGTCAATTGAAACAAATACTTTTCCATCATGTTGGAAAAGAGCACTGGTAAGGCCTATACCTAAAAAAAATTCTCCTACCGAAATAAAAGACTTGCGTCCTATTTCGATTTTGCGAGTACTATCTAAAGTTTTAGAAAAAGTAGTGTTAAATCAAGTGCTGAAATACTTAGAAGCCAAAGATATAATACCTAAATTTCAGTCGGGCTTTCGCAGGGGTCATGGTACAGAAACTGCACTTTTACATGTCACAGACGACCTGACCGACGCTTCGGATATGGGGATGAGTAGTATAATGGTATTACTTGATTATTCTCGAGCATTTAACTGTTTGCAAACTGAACTACTTTTAGATAAGCTAAGGTGCTATGGATTCTCAAAGAATACATGTCTTTGGTTTCACAGTTTCCTCGCTAATAGAGAACAAATAACTGACGACAAATACGGAGAAAAAAGATGGTCGTGTCTCAGGTCGGTTCAGCGCGGCGTGCCTCAAGGCTCTCTACTTAGCCCAGTCCTATTTACAATTTTTACAGCAGATCTACCTAGGCATATAAAGTTTTGTAAATATCACTTATATGCTGATGATACACAACTGTACTACTCGTTTCACAGTAAAGACTCTCGAGAAGCTATTGAGAAAGTTAATGATGACCTGAGAAGTATCCACACATGGTCTGAAAATAATTCTTTGGTTCTCAATGCAGCTAAATCTCAAATGTTGGTCTTAGGCACTAAACGCCAAATAAAAAATGTATTAGACGTTGGAGAAAAAGTAAAAATAAATAATGTTATTCTGGAACAAGTAACCTCTGCCCGTAATCTCGGCCTGATTTTAGATGGGGAACAAAAATTTATTGATCACGTTAATAACAAAAGAAGGACAGCATTTTTCAAGCTAAAAACGCTCTACAAAATCAGACCATATCTTAGGGAGGATTTACGGATACTTTTATGTGATACTCTGGTACTATCTCAATTTAATTACTGCAGTTCCACCTTTGGTCCAAGACTAAAGTTTAACACAGAGAGGGCAATACAAAGAGTGCAAAATGCCTGTGTTCGTTTTTGCTTTAATGTGCCCAAAAGAGAATCTATTACCCCGTACTTAAATAAAAAGTGCTTACTTAACATGAGTGCTAGAAAGGAGCTTCAGTATGCTTGTACAGTGCATAGGGTAATATGGAATAAAAAGCCTGAGTACCTATTTGAAAAACTCCTATGGATCAAAGACATTTCACATAGAAGCCTTTGTACGAACTCGTTAAACATGTTAAGTATGCCAAAACATAAAACAACGCGGTACAGAGGATGTTTCAAATATGTTGCAGCAAGGATATGGAACAATTTGCCCCCCTCCTATGAGAAATAAAATGAGTACGGAAAGCTTCAAAGCTAAATATAAATCAGCATTGCTGAAGCGGCAAATTGCTGCAGAAGACTTGAAACATACCTACTGGAAATACATAAACTTAAGAGACTTTTTTTAACATTATGATATAACCCTTATAAAACATCCCCGTGTATGATAAACTGAACAGTCACACACACACACACACACACACGTGCGCGCGCACGAATGCAAGAATTATTAATTAATAATTATGAAATTTCACAACCATACCATGTTAAATTCCAATGATAGATGAGTAAATGAAAGAGGTGATTGGGGAACTCGAAATTCTCATAACACCCGTGTAACATCTCAGGGAAGAAGGAGTGCCTGAAAACCAGCGCTTCATGGGATCTAGTTCCATGTGAGCAAAAGCTGAGTCACCTCCGTTTGCCTTAGTTAAATTAAGATTAAATAATTAGTTTATATGTAAACATGTGTTTAAAAGTGGCAATAAAATGATATTTATTTATTTATTTAAATAACCTCGATAAATTATATGAAAATTAATTGTTTATGTTAGATAAATAAGTCGGAATGAAAAGTTGAGTTGGCTCTGTACGTAGTGCTATTATATGTTCTTTGGTCATGGTACAGTGGGGACTAGTTGCTTCCTTTAAATTACTTTTTAGTTTTCTTCCTCGTATAACTTATCTGTGGAATCGTTTACCACCGAAGATTTTTCCGAACCGATACGACTTAAGGACCTTCAAGACAAGAGCTTACACTTTTCTAAAAGGCCGGCAACGCATCTGCAATTCCCCTGGTGTTGCGGTTGTTCATGGGCGGCGGTAGTCACTTACGATCAGGTGAGCCGCATGCTCGTTTGCCCCCTCTTCTATTAAAAAAATATTATTATACAATAAAATTCAAGTTCTTTCTGCACCGACACTTTTAAAATTGATAATCAAAAGAAAATAGAATAAGAAATAGATCGAAAAAAGTGCCTACTGTTTTTTAAAAGACTAGCAATGCACCTGCAATTCTCCTGGTGTTGCAGTTGTTCATGGGCGGCGGTATTTACTTACCAGCAGGTATCGTTTACCCGTCTTTTATAAAAAAAGTGTTAATTTGCTTTGTGCGATAAAAGTAAACATAAAAAAAGAATACTACATTATTGTTAGGGTTTTATACCGCCAGCACACTACTTGGAATCAATATTAGTAGAAAATAAATCATTTTATCGATAGTTCCATTTCACTAGTCAATAAACGCTTTGTAAGCATTATTCTAAGGCAAGAAAATTGCAGGGAGAAAGCAGGCAGTAGGGGGAGGGGAGATCGCGCGAAGAATGACAATAAGAATCGCTATTTGACTTCGTCTTATTGACTGTCGACCATCTAACGATGCTTTTAAATCTGATTGGGCCCGTGTTTTGTTTCTTTGAAGATTTTTATTCCTTTTTTAATTTCTTTAGATAAGCACAATATTGTTTTTTTTTGTGTAGAACGGCCATGGCTTATAAGTGTTGTGTAGTGGCGCGTATGAACCACTACACCGTGTAATTCAGTGTGTCTTAAGAAAAGCAGCAACAAAAGATGACAATTGTAATCTAAATAATAAATAAAAACAGCGGCCCAGAACCATGTGTTTTTTTTTATAGGATAAGTGTGACAAACGAGCACACAGTCCACCTGATGGTAAGTGGTTGCTGCGGCCCATAGACATCTACATCTATCCTCGTTTGCGAATCAAAATACAGATGCGTTGTCACCCGTGAGGACTAAGGTGGAATGCCTCATTTCCAGTAAAAAGGGCCTCCGGCCACCTGCACTCACCAAGCGAAATGCAGAGGTAAACCTCTACTTTACGCTGGTATTCTGTGAGGTCGTGGTACCACCCCGGTTCGAGCCGGCCCATCCGTGCGACAGTAACAAATTTTACATATTTTAGGACCATTTCTATAACACGTTTTATAACATTCAGTCTCCAAATTACTGAAATAATGTGCTGCCGTGCCCCCAGATAACATAACTTTTCAAAGTTTCTAAATTTTGTCATCATCAAAACTCTAAGACACTTCTAGTAGACACAGAAGCTTCAAACTTTAAATACAATTATCTTTTAGTATATAAATCAAGGAAAAATATTTACTAACTATTACACTAACTAACTATTTACACTAAACAATCTAATTTAATATAATATGTATTACTTGAGAGATTGTGTTTTCATAGGATAGCCAAGTCAATCTATTTATTTAAAATATAAAAGATTTTTAGTATTGATGAGGTCACTATTAGATGTTGTTAGGTTAGCTAATTACGTAATAACTTAAGACAGAAGAACCATTAAGTAGGGACTGAATAAATTAACCGACTTGGTATAACATGGATCTCACAACTTTTTACGGTAGAAGAACTGAGTTGCGAGACTTGGTTTTTTTACAAGTTATGTTTTTGATGGCGTATAATATGTACGCACCTTAAGAGAATCATTCGGGGAGGCTTACGTTCGGCAGTGGATTATAGATTGGCTATATTGAATGAATGAAAATACTATTGATTTTGCAGTATAACTTTTCTAGCAGGTATATGCTTTTTGATTTCTTTAAATTGAGTTATGTTATGTTATTACATAATATTATATTTTTGATAAATATATTTGCGTAGATATGTTTCATATAAATATAAAACCAATTTACAACCCAAACTCTAAACTATGTAAATTATGAAGAAAAATGCTAATTTTGTTTGTATTTTTAATAATAATGTTATTTTTTACAAAATTAGTTTTCATAAAAAGTTTCATATCTAATACTAGGCACAAGCTGAAACAAATAATACTAAATACTTTATTCGTAACTTCATTCGTTTTTAGTCGTGCTTACGCAAGCAAACTAGGCTTGTACCCCACCAGCAATTAATGCATAAAAGAATTCGTTGACAATATTAAGTGCTGATTTACCTTGCTCGGCGGTAAGGAAACCAGCATGCTACAGCAAGGCGTATTACTGACGGTATGTAGAAAAATCCTACATTATAAAAATATGAAGGGTATAAGCGGCACACTGTCCACATAACGATAAGTGGATGCTGCGGCCAGTATAAATTGACATGTTTTATCCTCGATTGAAAATCAAAATGCTGATGAGTTGTTATCCCTAAGTACTCATAGAGAATGCCTTTTTTATAGGATAAGTGTGACAAACGAGCACACAGTCCACCTGATGGTAAAAGGTTGCTGTGGCCCATATACATCTACATCTATCCTCTATTACAAATCAAAATGCAGATGCGTTGTCACCCGCGAGGACTAAGATGGAATGCCTCATTTCCAGTAAAAAGGGCCTTCGGCCACCTGCACTCACCAAGCGAAACGCAGAGGTAAACCTCTACTTCACGCTGGTATTCTGTGAGGTCATGGTAGCACCCTGGTTCGAGCCGGCCCATCCGTGCGACAGCAAAAGATGCCGCGTGGCTCTACCACTGTTAAAATACTGTTGTGTAGTGCGCACGATTGAGGGAGGGTGGGAGGTCCCCTTAAAACTGGACAGGATACATCATTTTCTTTCTTTATGCGGAATTAAGCAAATTAGTTTATAACAACCCCATTTATACAAGAAATCATTATGTAAATTACTTTTAAACTAAAATATCGTCTGTTCTAATTATTTACTCAAAACTTAAGCTTTACAGAGAAAAATAGTGCGAATTTCGAATAGAATTTGAAAATGAATCAAGCGAACGATTATTGTTACAAATAGCTCTCAACTCGAAAGCTTTTCGCAGTACAAATTGTGTAAATATTAATTTTCCGTATTTCAAATTTGCTGAACGTCAAAACGTTTCGGTTGGTAAATAGAGTAAAAAGACAAATTGTGTTGGACTATAGAATATAAATTACCAATGCACTGTGAATAATTCGATAAAAAATAAATTCTACATTTAAAAATTGAACAAAAAAATGGGACTTTTTTATAGATTTAGGGTGACAAACAAGCACACAGTCCACCTGATGGTAAGTGCATGCTGTGGTCTAAAGACTACATTTATCTTCAATTAAGTTTATGAAAAACAGCAGCACTAAGCTGCTATTTCACGCTGGTATTTTGTGGGAATTTTGTTCTCGAGTGGTAGCCTCGTACCGGTAAGTGAAGTGTAGGGCGACCTGCTACTAGATGGAGTGACAACCTGGATATGTAGGAAGTCAATGGATGCAGGTGAATAAGGACCGTACTTTGTGGTGTTCCTTGGGCTGATGATGATGATGTTGATGATGATTCTGTGAGAGCGTGGTCCTACCCCGGTTTAAATGCCTCATTTGTGCTACATAAATATATAGCTGTAGCGTGCCTCTACCACGTATATAGCTGCAGGATCTTTTTCAATCTAGATATTTTGCATTTCATATAACCAGAAAATACGAGTTCATTATAATAACGACAAATAAGCTTCTAACATCTCGGCATAGTCATCAAGTCTGAAAAGTTGTCATGAAGTTACAGTGCAACACAAGGACTTTTAATAGGTCCCTTAAATATTTCAAATATTTTTTTCTTACAATTACAAAATATTACTTCTTAGTACAATTTTGTAAAAGTTTTTCTTTAAAGAACACGATAAAACGTGTATATTGTATAAATTAAAGAAGAGATATGTCTCAAGTACATCAAATAAACTCGATTTCAACTCCTGTGGCTGGTGATGAGGGCAGTTATGCTGTGTAAAAAATCAAGACGTAGACTCATCACAAGATGGACTTTCATTTGAAATGATCCTGACATACCCCTTTCGCCTCCTTCACGTCCATATATGTACCTACGCATACATGATCGTTGGTTAAGAGTGTTCTTAATTTAGCCCATTTTCAATATATCGCCAATTTTATCAATAAACTTTCATATAGGGCGTCCCTTATGGACTCTTCACATAAGCCAATATCCTCTATCTTATTAAAACAGAAGAAAGAAGGTCCGTTGCATGCGTCCATCGGCTGTTGTGGCCATTTATTATCAGGTGTCCGAATTTCGGTAACGGTAGCCAGTCTCAATAGGACTAGCTATTTATTTATTTAATCTTTTTTACACACAAATTTATAATAAGATATTTAATAACCAATCAACCCTGGATTTTTGAGATGCTGGATGCAGGTGTAAACAACCACTGCATAAACTAATAAATAAGTAATAACGGTTATATCTTGCAACAAAATACAAATAAATAAAATATATTTAAAAATATAAAAACTATAATCTACTTTATAATAAAGAAGGAATAATAAATATATAAACGGGTATTTCTTTTATACGTAAATATTTTCATAATTAAAATAATATAATACAAAAATCAAATAACATGACACAAAATAGTATATATCACTTACAAAGCGAAAGAGAGAGAGAAAAAAACGTCGGATAGATCAGTTGGTATTATTTTTGTTATAGAATTCTCGAACAGATCTCTTAAAATAATTCTTCTTACTAGTGTTCTATATATCAACAGGCAGGGCATTCCAGAGCAGTATGGAGTGCACAGTAAAAGTGTGGTAAAACACTAATTTTAAGACTATTTTGGAAACGGGGATTTCTATCATGAGTAGAAATACAGATACTGAAAATTATCCTTAAGATAAAAAAATTTGAGTCATTTAAAATTAAATATAGTACTTGTAAAATTCGGGAGCTACGCCTTTTACGAATGGAAAGCCATTTAAGCTTAGAACGGTACTGGGAAATATGGTTATGCTTACGTAAGCTGAAAATGAACCTAATGCCATTGTTGAAAAGGCGCTCCAACTTATCGATGAGATATTGTCGTTAACACTAGATTGCACATAGTGCTGCAGATCTTCTGCATACAGATGGTACGAGCAGTTCCTCTTAGTAGCCAGGGCGTTCTATCCTAGTTCTCTAAAGTGATAACGCATCTGTATATTATCAACATAATATTTTATTAATTCTTAATCGAGGTTAAATTTATATGTATATGAGCCACAGTAACCACTTACCATCGGGTGAACTTTTTTTTTATAGGATAAGGGTGGCAAATCAGCACACAGTCTACCTGATGGTAAGTGATTGCTGTGGCCCATAGACTCAAAATGCAGATGCGTGACCCGTGAGGACTAAGATAGAATGCCTCGCTTCCAGTAAAAAGGATCTCCGGTTCTCTACACTCGCCAAACGAAACACAGCAGTGTTAATCTGCTATTTTACGCTGGTATTCTGTGAGAGCGTTGTCTTTCCCCGGTTGAGTCGATCGATTCGTGCTACAACTATACCAGTAATATAGCTGGAGCATAGTTCTACCACGTACTAAACTGTGTACTCGTTTGTCACTTTTATTCTTTCAGTGGTAGAGCCACGCGGCAGCTTTTACTGTCACACGGATAGGCCGGCTTGAACCGGGGTGGTACCACGACCTCACAGAAAACCAGTGTGAAATAGAGGTTTACCTCTGCGTTTCGCTTGGTGAGTGCAGGTGACCGGAGGCCCTTTTTACTGGAAATGAGGCATTCCATCTTAGTCCTCAAGGGTGACAACGCATCTACATTTTGATTTGTAATAGAGGATAGATGTAGATGTCTATGGGCCGCAGCAACCACTAACCATCAGGTGGACTGTGTGCTCGTTTGTCACCCTTATCCTATAAAAAAAAATTAGACATGGTCCATACAACTGTTGACTGGCCTCGTTAAAATTCGCGCTCAGGTAGAAAATAAAAGTCAATTTCTTCTTCTAAAGTTTATTCAACGCTGGCTCCATCTTGACTGGAAACTGGGACAAAACAATCTATCGAAACGGCAATAACAAAGTTTGCAGTATTGAGCGATTTTCAACACAATAAGACAAGTTAGCGACGTCGAGTTAGTGGGTAAAGTTATGTAGGATATATTCTCAATAACGCTAAATGGTTTTGTATGCTTTATTAATATTGTTGACCTCGTTATTTATTTTGTTTATTATATTTTAGTCCTTGCCGTATACTGGTGGCGTATTAGAAATCTCTACTCTCTATAATCCTGTGCGAGACGTGAATGAATTAGTGAAATTGAATTTAACGCACCTTTTGTACTAAGGTTTTGCAGCTTTAACTTTGGTTACCAATCTCCTATCTGGCACATAGTTCATTTATTTCCCTTTAATTTGTCATTGAAAGAAGTTGAAATATCGTAATAATTTAAAACTTATTTGTTATTAGTCTTTTTTTATAGAATAAGGGTGACAAACGAGCACACAGTCCAGTTGCTGTGGCCCATAGACATCTACATCTATCTTCGATTACGAATCAAAATGCAGATGCGTTGTCACCCATGAGGACTAAGATGGAATGCCTCGTTTCCAGTAAAAAGGGGCTCCGGTTTTCTACACTCACCATACGAAACACAGCAGCGTTAAACTGCTATTTTAGGCTGGTATTCTGTGAGATCATGGTCCTTCCCCGGTCGAGGCGACCCATTCCGGCTACAACTATTATATAGCAGCAGCATGGCTCTACAACGTATAAGTTTTTAATTTTATTTTCGAGTTTTTATTGCATTTATATATATTTACCGATCACTAAGCTGACGTCCTTGACGAGCCGTGTAGTGGCGGTCAAGAATATCCACTACCCCATATCCTCCCGTGGGTGTCGTAAAAGGCGACAAAGGGAAACAGGCGGGAGATGGGCAGCAGCATCTTCCTCATAATAGCCAAAATTACAATAAAAAAACTGCGGTTGCCAACCCGCTCGCCAAGCGTGGCAACTATGGCAAATACCCCCCAATGATCAAAACAACACACAGACGGCCCCCAGTCCCCGGCGGCCCCGCTATTCCTGGCTACGGTGGCGACCATGGTAACGGCGGGGCAGGGGGTGCTAAGAATCTCCGGTGGAAGTTCGGTTGCCACCTACGACGACTTGACCTGGCAACATACAACGCACGCACCCTGAGGACTGACGAGAAGATCGTGGAGCTGGAAGAAGAGATAGACAAGTTGCGCTGGCATATTATACGATTATCCGAAGTCCGAAGAGAGGGGGAGGACACGGTAATCCTCGAATCCGGCAACTTGCTCTATCACCGGGAGGGCGACCATCTGTCCCAAGGAGGTGTCGGATTTATCGTCCACAAGTCTCTCGTTAACAACGTTGTAAAGATCGGGAGTGTGTCGACGAGGGTTGCGTACCTTATACTCAGAATCACCAAACGGTATTTGCTGAAGGTCATACAGGTTTACGCACCAACCTCGGCACACCCCGATGAGGAGGTGGAGGAAATGTATGAGGATATCTCTAGAGCCATGCATTCCTCCAAAACCCAATATACGGTGTTAATGGGAGACTTCAATGCAAAACTAGGCACAAGAGATAATGGGGAGCTGAAAGTAGGGAAATTTGGAATAGGGCAACGGAACCCAAGGGGCCAGCAGCTGGCCGACTTCATGGAGAAAGAGGGACTCTTTATGATGAACTCTTTCTTCAAGAAGCGGCCCCACAGGAAGTGGACCTGGTCGAGCCCCGAGGGTTCGACAAAAAATGAGATTGACTTCATTATGACGACCAGACGACAACTGTTCAGTGATGTCTCAGTGATCGCGAGGGTAAAAACCGGCAGCGATCACCGAATAGTTAGAGGCACACTGAACTTAAATGTTAAGTTGGAGAGGTCTCGTCTGATGAAGTCAACGCTCCGTCCCCCTCGTGCTCTAATCCAAAGTCCCGAAACCTTTCAGCTCGAGTTACAAAACAGTTTTCAGTGCCTAGAAGACTGCAGTGAAGTGGACGATATGAATGACAAGCTCGTGGAAACTGTCCATGCGGTCGGAGCTAAGTTCTGCAAGACCCACCGCAGAAGAACACAAAAACTCTCCGATGACACTCTTAATCTCATGGCTGTTAGACGGGAGATGAGGCTACATTCTTCAACAGATTTGACAGCATACAGGCAACTGAACAGACAGATCTCCAAATGCATGCGGCGAGACTTACGCAACTTCAATACAGCTCGTATTGAAGAAGCGATCGAGCGGAACCAAGGCTCCAAAATCTTTGCCAAAGATCTGTCTGCCAGAAAGAGCCAACTGTCAAAGCTGAAGACCGAATGTGGCAGCATCGTTTCCGGGGCACCTGAGATTTTGAGTGAGATTGAGAGGTTCTATGGGCAGCTGTACACGTCATCGTTGGAGCCACACGCAAGTGTGAGTAACGATCCAAGAGCGAGTCTTATCCGACATTATTCCGATGATATCCCGGACGTCAGTCTGAGCGAGATTAGAATGGCTCTCCAGCACCTTAAAAACGGCAAGGCCCCAGGCGAGGATGGAATAACAGCGGAGCTTCTGAAAGCGGGTGGAAGACCGGTACTTGAAGTCCTTCAGAAGCTCTTTAATTCCGTCCTCCATGGTTGCATTACACCGGAGGCGTGGAGCAGAAGTGCGGTGGTCTTGTTCTTCAAGAAAGGTGACAACGCTCTCTTGAAGAACTACAGACCGATTTCCCTTCTGAGCCGCGTCTACGTGCTGTTTTCGAGAGTCATTACGAATCGTCTCGCGCGCAGACTTGACGACTTCCAGCGTCCCGAACAAGCCGGTTTCCGAAAGGGCTTTAGCACCATAGACCACATACATACCCTACGGCAAATTGTACAGAAGTCCGAAGAGTACAATTTGCCACTATGTCTGGCGTATGTGGACTATGAGAAAGCCTTTGATTCCGTCGAAATTTGGGCGGTGCTGCAGTCCCTTCAGCGGTGCCAAGTTGACTGTCGGTATATCGAAGTGCTGAAGTGTTTGTACAGTAGAGCTACGATGGCTATCCGAGTACAGAACCAGAGTACGAAACCTATCCAATTGCAGAGAGGTGTAAGACAGGGTGACGTCATATTCCCGAAACTCTTCACCGCTGCATTGGAAGACGTTTTCAAGCTTCTGGACTGGAAAGGATACGGAATTAACATCAATGGCGAGTACATCACTCCTCACCTTCGATTTGCCGACGATATCGTCCTCATGGCAGAATCGCTGGAGGAACTAAGCACTATGCTCAATGACCTCAATAGTGTCTCTCAACGGATAGGTCTTAAGATGAACATGGACAAAACAAAGATTATGTTTAATGTCCATGTCACACCTATGCCGGTAGTTGTTGGGAGCACTAAGCTCGAAGTTGTTGACGAGTATGTTTACCTGGGACAAATAGTCCGACTAGGTAAGTCCAACTTCGACCGAGAGGTCAATCGACGGATTCAACTCGGCTGGGCAACGTTCGGGAAGCTACGACACATCTTCTCGTCAGAAATACCTCAAAACCTTAAAACAAAATTGTACAACCAGTGCGTGTTGCCAGTGATGACTTACGTGAGACGTGCTCCTTCACTGCTGGCCGTATGAGGAAGCTCAAGGTCGCTCCGCGAGCTATGGAGAGGGCTATGCTCGGAGTTTCTCTGCGTGATAAACTTAGGAATGAGGATATCCGCAGTAGAACCAGAGTAACCGACATAGCCCAACAGATTAGTAAGCTGAAGTGGCAGTGGGCCGGCCATATAGCTCGAAGAATCGACAACCGATGGGGAAGAAAGGTTCTCGAGTGGCAGCCTCATACCGGTAGGCGAAGTGTAGGGCGTCCCCCCACAAGATGGAGTGACGACCTGGTAAGACATGCAGGAAGTCGATGGATACAGGTGGCTCGGGACCGTGCTTTGTGGCATTCCTTGCGGGAGGCCTATGTTCAGCAGTGGACTTGTGAAAGGCTGTAATGATGAAAATGAATGAATGAAGCTGACGTGGCAATGGGCAGGCCATATATTTTGTTTTAGTCCAAGGATGGCAAATACCGAGAATTCAGTTCACTTGATAGTAAGAAGATTCTGTGGCACGGAGACATCTACGTCTGTCTTTAATTAAGAATGAAAATTCAGATGCGTTATTGCCCTTGAGGATTAAGACGGAATGCCTCATTTCCAGTAAAAAAGAGCTCCGGTTTTCTACACTCAATAAAACACAGCAGCATTAATCTGCTATTTGTTAATCTGCTGGAAGAAACCTTCTCTAGTGGTAGCCTTGTATCAGTAAACGAAGTCTATGGTGGTCCCCACCTACATGGAGTGACGACCTGATAATTGATGCAGAAAGTCCATGGATGTAGATGGCTCAGGACCATGTTTCGTGTCATTTCTTTAGGAAAGGTTTATGTACAGCAGTGGATTTGTGAAGGTCTGTAATAATGAAGATGATACACCAAAGAATCTTCATAAGTTGTGCAATATTATACTAACTGATCGGCATGTGTGCTACAGAGAGTTTTAGCTAATAACAGAGAAACTATTAAAACAACAACGATGAACCCTGGTTACTTGTTAGTATAACAAGTTTCAACTAACTTGTTTCCAGCTAGATTGACTTTATCTTATGAATATATTAAATTATTGTTTGTACTTTACTATGTCCTTTTATCTAAAGGTTGTGTAGGTATGTACATGTAGAGCCATTCTGCAGTTATATTAATAGTATAGTTTGAGCACGTATGGGTCGGCTTGACCGGGGAAGAACCACGCTTTCACAGAATACTAGCGTCAAATAGAAGCTTAACACTGCTGTGTTTCGTATGGTGAGTGTAAAAAACCGGAGCCCCTTTTTACTGGAAAAGAGGCATTCCGTCTTAGTCCTCACGGGTGGCAACGCATCTGCATTTTGATTTTGATAGATGTAGATGTCTATGGGTCACAGCAACCACTTACCATCAGGTGGACTGTGTATATTTAATAGAATAGTGTGACCCTATTCAATTAAACAAAATGGTGATGCTGCGTTTGCCGGCAAATTCCAACGTTTTAACAAAAATATCTAATAAAGACTAGGTAATATAAAATAAAATTATTAATATAAAATAAATATAAAAGATGAAAACGGCGCTTGTCAGATGGAAGTCCGTGGTGTCCATACAACTTTATAATTTGTGGTGGTATCTGCTTACTTTTCTGTGTGACAGTTGAGTTCATGCGTGTGTGCATGTTGTTTGCTCTTCTAGAGTCAAGTGTGGGTAGATGCCAACACGAACAAGAGTTTAAATTAAGAAAAAATAACAGCGAGTTATCAAATCTAGATAGAACTTGATTTAGTGGTTGGTAGTGCCACGCTGCAGTAATACGAGTATTATGGTTATGATACGAATGGGTCGGCTCTACCGGGGTAAGATCCCTCTCTCACAGAATACCAGCGTAAAATTACAGTTTAATGCTGCTGTGTTTCAATAGTGTAGAGAACCGAAGACCCTTTCTATTGGAAACAGGTCATTGTGTCGGCCACAGCATCCACTTACTATGAGATGCACTCTGTGCTGTCTTGTCACCCTTATGCTGTATATTTAAAAACATTTAACTGTTACCTTATTGACAATCCCAGAAGAATGTAACTATGCAATATCAGAGTCTAAGTTTGAATCGTCTATTAACTTTGACTGACGCAAAATTTATTTGGTATACTGTAAGACAAAGACGGTCAGAGTTTGGAGTTAACGTAGACTATAATTGTTTTACAGTGAATTGATTAAAACTATTATAATTTGAATAGTACAGCTAATAACTGGTAATGACATTAATATATTAGTCTAAAGTGTTTTGTTGATAGGGTTGACTTAGAAAGAATGCCGCAGGTTATTTAGACCGGCCATTTAGGGTCAACATTGTATTAATATTTGTATTATACCACATGTAATAAAAACCCTGTGGTTCCCGTTAAGTGCGTTATCAGAGTCGGTATTTAAACGTAAAGAAATAACATTTTTTCAAAAAACTTGAACATTACAACAATTACAACGTCTACTGTTGAACAATTGTTCAACAGTAGACGCATAGACGGATATAGAAGAAAGTAGAAGAAGTTTCTTTTTACAGAACAAGGGTAATAAACTACTTGACTGAAGACTAAGATAGAATGTCTCGTTTCTAGTGAAAAGAACCATATATAATTACATAGGCTGCACTAAAATTATCGGGAATGGAATATTTCCACTGTTCCTGTCATATTACAATATTTTTAATTGAAAACTCCTTGGTTTTAAAAATCGAATACCATTTATTTATTTAAAAAAAAGATTCTCGGTCTTGTCACATGGTTGTGTCAAACTTGTTTAGTCGTTGAGAAAATGGAATTGACTCGAGAAAATTCAAGAGCGATGATTTATTATGACTTTCGAAGTGGTTTCATCACTTTAACACAAAACAGTGTGTTCACCGGATGATTTCTGCATTTGGTGATGAAGCCCCATCCAAAACCACAATTTATCGCTGGTTTGGTGAATTTCAACGTGGACGTGTCAAGCTCAGTGATGATCCCCGTCAAGGACGTCCAAAAACTGCAGTCACCCAAGAAAACGTTGATGCTGTGCGTAAGCTGATTGAGGAAGATCGACATGTGACATACCGCGAAATTCAGGCAATTTTAGACATTGGCATGAGTCAAATACAAATAATCTTGCATGGTGTAAAAAAGTTGTTTTCCCGATGGATACCGCATTCGCTCTGTGAAGAGCAAAAAGCGGCTCGCGTTACTTGGTGCGTCAGAACTCTCGAAAGATTTCACGCAGGATCCTGAAATGTTGTATACAACATCGTATCAGGTGACAAATCCTGGATATATACGTACGAACCCGAAACAAAAAACCAGTCACGCGTTTGGGTGTTCGAAAATGAGTTAAAGCCAACAAAAATTGTTCGTTCACGGAAGTTTTCAAAAAATATAGTGGCCACGTTTGTCTCCAAAACCGGCCATGTTACGACTATTCCTCTTGAAGGACAAAGAACGGTTAATGCAGAATGGTATGCTAGCATTTGTTTGGTCGTTTGTGAACTCCGTAAAGAGAACTGCAACCGCCGCATCATCCTCCATCACGACAATGCGAGTTCTCACACCGCACACAGAACAAAAAGAGTTTTTAGAGCAAGAAAACATAGAATTATTAGACCATTCGCCGTACAGCCCCGATCTAAGCCCTAATGATTTCTATATTTTCCCTAAAATAAAGAATATATTGCGTGGACAGAGATTTTCATCACCTGAAGAAGCTGTGGACGCCTACAAAACGGCCATTTTGGAGACCCCAACTTTCGAATGGAATGTTTGCTTCAATGATTGGTTCCATCATATGGAAAAATGTGTCAAATTTCACGGAGAATACTTCGAAAAGCAATAAATACATTTTTAAATAGTAATGTTGTGTCACTTCCTTGATTCCCGAAATTTTCACTCGTAATAGAATCAGGTGTTACTTTACGGAAATCCATTATATAAAAGCATTTAGAAAAATTTACTTCGAAAATATCCGCGTTATAAAATAAAATTATGTGTTACCTAGTATGAAGTTACCTAGTATGAAGAGCACTTCCCGCCCTCCCTCAACAGCGTGCACTAAGCGGTGCTGGGATTAGTGGTGAAGGGGATAGTGCACGCAATTGAGGGAGGGCGGGAGATGATCTTCATAGTAGTTAAGACACATCACTTTATTTTATAACGCGGATATTTGCGAAGTAAATTTTTCTAAATGCTTTTAAAAGAACCAAACGTAACATAGAAGCATTAAAATGCTATTCCACACTGGTATTCTGTGCGAGCGTGGTCCTACCCATGTCGAGCTGATCCGTTCGTGCTACAACTACAATTTAGCTGTAGCGAGGCTCTACCAAGTTAAAAAAATATTTAATATAAAAGTTTTGTTAATGCAGATAATTGCTAGTAGTTCGCTGTTTGAATAATGACATTTTGCCGTTTGCATTGTTGTATCCAGATTTTTTAAACTGGCAGAATTAAAAATTTATATCATTTTAATTATAATGAAAAAGTTATTTTAATTTAATAAAACATAGGCTTTTATATAAATTATCATCAGCTGGTAGTCCGAGTCAAACCCGTCCGATTGTTTGCGTTCACTGTTTGCATAAACAAAAGATTTCACAATATTATATAAAATATAATATACAGATTTTATCACGTTTAGTTTACATAATTTAATTGCTACGTTATTTGTATATTATTGTTACTTTAGTGTTTGCTCAGTGAACGCAAATTTCACTGGTTTTGATATATTATTTATGGTTGAATAGAATATTTTGTATTCAATATACATTATAAATAATTCTTATTGAAAGTCATTTTTTAATTTTACCATTGGTTCAGAAAACACCTCTATCTTGATAAAAACTAGCAAAAAAGTCAGTGAGACAAAGTATATTTAAATAAAATACAATCCCGTATTTACAAAATTCATATATCCCCTCAACAGTACGAATTTTTTTCTACCGACTTCAAGGAGACGGTACTCAATTCGACTGTATGTTTTTTTATATATGTTACCTCATAACTTTTTACTGGGTGGACCAATTTCGATGATTCGTTTTTTGTTTGACAGCTGGTGCTTCACATGTAGTCCCATATAAATTTAATCAAAGTCTGTCTTATAGTTTTTGAGTTATTCTTAATAATTTATATTGAAGTCGGTTGTATAAAATTTTTAATTTTTAATTATTTATGTTCATATTACAATATTAAAAAACTATAATCAAATAACTAAAATTAAAACTTAAATTATCATACATTCCTACTCTCCGTGGTATCACGCCAAGAACTCTGGCTGCATTTCCTCGATGAATGGATATATGCCTTTGAGCGAGAAAATAACCAGCTGTCTTACCACCAATAGCGACGACCAGTCGCGGGTACAGTTCCGTTGGGGTTTTCATAAAATTATTCTATGTTTAACTAAAATTCATATAAAATTGGTTTATCGGACATGGACTTCATGGACCTATAATCTCTAGAGAAAATGGTACAAATATGTAGTCATCTTTCAGAGACTCATATTTGCGTCACTTATTTCACTTATTTCAGCTGCCTCTGATGTTTAATTGGTTATACTCGAATAAGATGTTTGCGATCGTGATTAAAAATTAAAAACAATTAAAAAGTACTGCAAACAACTCAAAAGGATTATTTATAAAATAAATGAACTGTCATTAAATCAGTAAAAATTTGTTTTATTCGATATTTTGTATTCGGATAAACATTATAAGAAATTATGTAACAAAAGTTTTCCAAAGCAGACAATCGTTTTTGGGCTCACTGGAAACTTTAACGTAACTTAATTTTATTACACATATGGCGGCGCTGTCGTCGCGCCACAAGCAAAACACATCGAAACCTAAATCGCGCTAACAAAGTTCCGAAGTTAAAGCAGTATATACAGAACAGCTCCGAACTGCCACTTAGAGCGTTGGCCGCTACCCGAGCAGGACACCTTGCCCGGCGGAAGATCTCCCCTTTTCCTTATACCCGCCACACACATAAAAAGATACCAATTTATTATAGTAAACGGTCTAAAAATTTTATGAAAATGTAACCGGAATCATAAAATCTGAAAAATAGGTTCTTTTGATATTCGTGAATTAGCAAATGTAATGTAAAAAATGCGTATAAAGAAGAACAAACTACAAAAAAAAAATGTCCATCTACCTTAAAGTACCTATTAATGCTGAATGTGCCTACAACTTTCTTTTATAATTCTTGACCAGTGCACTATTTTATATACCAATGAAAACTACTAGACAATCGCTTTTAGTTTGTTTTTAGGTTATTGTGATATTCATATTTTAATTGTTAATTTCTTAGTGTTCCCGTTAGACGTGGTTAAACTAATATTACTATTGTAATCTATTGGTTATGGTTATATCTTATTGGGTGGGGCCATTCTCGTTTCTTCTAGTACCTTTATTTCAAACAACTATTGTTAATTATATAATTTTCGACTCACCTGCATATTACATATCTTATATCGGACCGGCTCGCCGCGACATCCTGCTGGCGAGGAGCATGTGCGTAACTGTCTTGACACACCGCCGTCACAAGTGCGGGAGCAAAGCGACCACTCGCTCCATTGTGACCACCCACCGCGTTCCTGCAAAGTGTGGTTTCACATTAATAAATTGTTTAATATAGTTTAAGTTATTCATAGGTTTTGCTATATTGTCTAACTTTAGGTACCCTACTCTTATTTATTTGGTAAGAACAAGTTACTTAAATAAACATTGATCATCATTATAATTATACATTAATAATTCTACTGCTGAACGTAGGCCTTCCCAAGTAATGCCACTAAACACGGTGCCAGAGCCCAAGTCGTCCATATCTTACCAAGTCGTCACTTCATCTAATGTCCTACACTCCACAAGATTACTACTCTAGACCTTTCCTCCCCAACCCTTGTCGTCTTTTCAAGCTATATGGCTGTCTAACAGTCGTTTCAGTTTAATAAGACGTACACATTCATTCTTATTTATTCTCAATTAAGGACTAGTTTGCAACTAACGTGTCTCAAACAATGAATAAGATTTAATTTGTTAGGCCTCGAGTAAAACACTCATAAAGATTGATATGATAGAGGGACAAGATTATACAAGACCGATTTATACGTGGTAGAGCCACGCTGCAGCTATATTATGGTTGTAGCACGAACGGGTTGGCCCGACCTGGGTAGGACCACGCTCTCACAGAATACCAGCGTAAAATAGCAGCTTAATGTTGCTGTGTTTCGTGTGGTCAGTGTAGAGAACCGGAGACCCTTTTTTACTGGAAACGAGGCATTGCATCTTAGTCCTCAGGGGTGAGAATGCATCTGCATTTAGATTCTTAATCGAGGAGGAAAGTAGATGTCTATAGTTCACAGCATCCATTTACCATCAGGTGGACTGTGTGCTCGTTTGTCACGCCCACACATACACATACACGCACACACACACACACACACACACACACACACACACACAGACACACACACAAGCGCGCACGCACTCTCACACACGCACATTAAAATTTAATATTTTTTTTATAGGATAAGGGTGACAAACGAGCACACAGTCCACCTGATGGTAAGTTGTTGCTGCGACCCATAGACATCTACATCTATCCTCTATTACAATCCAAAATGTAGATGCGTTGTCACCCGTGAGGACTAAGATGGAATGCCTCATTTCCAGTAAAAAGGGCCTCCGGCCACCTGCACTCACCAAGTGAAACGCAGAGGTAAACCTCTACTTCACGCTGGTTTTCTGTGAGGTCGTGGTACCACCCCGGCTCGAGCCGGCCCATCCGTGCGGCAGCATAAGCTGCCGCGTGGCTCTACCACTGTTTGATTATAATATTGTAAAATTATATTGATGATTGATACACGAATAATCCTAGTTTAAGAATCAGTGCAATAATTGATTTGTAACCTTTATAAGTTTTTTTTAATAACGATTATAAGATATAAGATAAGGTTATAATAGGTCTTTGTTAAGCTTTTTCGTTAAGAAAGTTTTATTATCTTTGCCTATTGGATAGTATTCCAGCACTAGCTTATAATATTAAAAAAAATCATCACTAGTCTGTAGAATTTCAGTTACAGTATCCAGCTATCTTATAGATTAGTACAAATATTATTCTCCTCTCTGGCAGTTGCAACTGCCTTGATCTTTTAGCGCAGTGTGCAAGTCTTGTTGTAATGAAAGCATTCAGTGGGATTAAGGTAGGTGAGAACGAGTGGGTCGGTCCTTAGACGTTACACATCACGCTAGTTATTATTTAAAAATTAAAAGTACTCTATAATGAAAACCACAGTCTAATATAATAACGCATTTACGCAGTTTATATTAGTGATGTTATGTTCAAGAGCTAACAGTGTCGAATGCCAAGAATTTAATTTAGTCCGTATGCGTTAAATGTAGAGTTATAAACTATGCTACAAATATCATTTGTCATATTATGGTTTATCAAAGACATTTATGCAATTTTACAAAATTTAATTTGAGACTATAATAGACGTTACTGCATACAGAATATCTGGTAATAGAATCTGGGCATAAGGTATGACATTTGTGAAAGGATTACTAAATCAAAATACTAAAAAACTATTTTTCTACCGACTTCAAAAAGATTGTATGTTTTTTTTATGTGTGTTACCTCATAACTTTGTTCTACGTGAACCGATTTTGATGATTCTTTTTTTATTTGAAAGGTTTAGTGCTTTTCATGTGCCAGTGCCAATGTTTGATCAATAGTTTTTGAGTTATCCTTAATAATATATATTGAAGTCGGTTGTACAAAATGTTTAATTATTTAGTTCTGTACTTTTAAGTTGTTTAGTCCATAATATCTTTCGTAACATATGTGTTGGTATTTATTGTATTAAATAATTTTTCTTTCTTTTTTTCTTTCAAATATCCGGTATTATGATAGAAAAACCACCGTGATGCAAAGCTTGATTCATACAGCAGCAGGGAAATATTCCACGGCTGATGAAAATGATAAGAAATTTCACGTGTAAGCATAGAGGTTTACATTTCCTTACAGACGTACAAAAATCACTTTTATCAGCCTATTCGTTTATTTTATTTATTTATTTTATTTTATTTATCTTCACGCACAATCCCTGACGGGGTAGCCAGAGAGAACAGATCGCCAAGTGTCACGATCCTTACATACCTCTTTCGCTTCTTTCAGATTCATTATCTTCTTCATACATGCACGTCTAGGTATCCGAGTACTCTTGACCCTCCCCTCTTCGAGCAGTTTGCTCACATGGTCTTCGAAAGTTAGTCTCGGTCTACCTCGACACCTTTTAATATTAACTTTCGCGCTATATATTTTCTTCGCCATTCGGTCTTCACTCATTCGCTCAACGTGCCCAAACCATCGAAGCACGCCCTTATCAATTTTTGTGATAAGGTCATCTTTCAAACCTGCCATATTGCGAATCTCTTCGTTTCGCTTTCGGTCGGCCATGGTAACGCCGCACATTTTACGAAGAGATCGCATCTCCACTGCATTCAACTTGCTTTTATGCTTCTTCTGGCACACCCAGGTTTCGCTGCCATATAACAAAGTCGGTACCAACACTGCGTTATGTATTGCAAGGCGTGCACTCTTCACTACGCCTTGCCTTTTGACTAACGCAGTCAGGGCACCATTGACTTTGTTCCCGGCAGCGACACGCCTGTCCACATCAAAATCACATCTTCCATCCCGGCTAAAAGCACTCCCCAAGTATACAATTTCATTTACCTGTTCTAGACATTCCTGATTTACCCATATTTCACACTTCGTTCTCTCTTCGTCCCTTTCAAATACCAGAACCTTAGTTTTATTAGCATTCAAACGGAGACCTTTAATTTCACATTCCTTTTTCATACACGTGACTAATGCCTGCAGTTCTGCCTCTGATGGTGCAATAAGCACTGCATCATCAGCATACAGCAGACAATTTACTTTTATGTCACCCAATTTCACACCCAAACAGCTATCTTTCAGCTTCTGTAAACAGCTGTCGAGATACAGTATGAACAGCCAGGAAGACATGACACAACCCTGTTTCACGCCCGTTTGGACGCTAAACATGGGTGACAGGTCATGCCCTACCCGCACACAGGCTTTACAGTTACAGTAAAGTGACTGCACAGCCCTTAGCAATCGACCATCCACACCGTACCCCGGCAACAGTTCCCACATTTTCTTCCTTACAACCTTATCAAATGCTTTCTCAAGATCCACAAAAGCACAGAAAATCTTCTGGTTAGCAGCCAGAAGCTTTTCCGTGATCATGCGTAGAGAAAACATTTGATCCGTGCATCCTCTTCCAGGTCTAAATCCGCATTGTGCCTCCCATAGAAATCTTTCCGATTTCTCTTGCATCCTACGTGTCAAAACCTTCGAGTAAACTTTACTTGCTAAACTGGTCAAGCTGATCGCCCGATAGCACCCGCAGTCAAAATGTGAACCTTTACCTTTATATAAAGGCACAATGACTGCGGATCGCCAATCATCCGGGACATCCCCCGTCCGCCAGCACAAATTGCACAGCAGATAAAAGCTGTCCCAGACGCGAGGCCCACCATACTTGACCATTTCAGCAGTAACTCTGTCTAGTCCCGCAGCCTTACCACATTTCAAACTTCGAATCGCACGTTCAATCTCTTTCATACTGATGACCTCAGTGTCATCGAGGTCCAGGTCTGGCGTACCAGTCACGGCGTCATCCCCGGATCCGTCACTAAGATCATCACACGCATACATTTCTCTATAAAATTCGCTCCATCGCTGCATGACGTCCGATTTTTCTGTGAGGACGTCATTAGTTCTCGAAAGCACTTTGTTCATTCTTAAGGCCGTCGCACCACTTCGGGTCCTTCCAACCTCTTTCCAGAAGAGTTTGGAGTTCTCCTTAAAGTTGTGCGACAACCTTTCGTCCGCTTCCATTCTACATCTTTCACGCATTTCCTCAATCAATGCTTTCGTGTGAACTTTCTGCAGCTTATATCTTTCTTTCATCTTCTCTCTCATATCCTTATCATTACTAGAGGCCAAGTAGTCTAACCATGCTTTCTTCTTCTTCTCTACAGCTTCTTTCACTTCATCATTCCACCATGCATCTCTTCTTTTACTACTGCCTCTTTTTATTGTTCCTCACACTTCTTCCGCTTCACTTACCATACCATCCCTAAGGTTCTGCCATGTTCTTTCCACACATTCATTTCTGCCATCGATGGTGTCAAGCTTTTCGGCTACCCTCGCATGATATTTGTCCCTAGTATCCGCTTCCTGAAGCTTCCAGCTTCGGATGCGACAGACCGACAGCCTATTCGTGTTTATTCGAATAACAGAATATTACAGAATAGAACACAATATAATATAATAACTTTTATTTTTTTAACGACGACAATTAATATTTAAACCTGTAAAGCTTTCCTTTGCAAAAACGTGAACATTTATTTATAAAAGAAAGGTGACAAACAAGCACACTGTTCACCTGATGATAAGAGAATACTGTGGCCCATGGACATCTACATCTATCCTCGATTAAGAACCAAAATGCATATGTGTGTTACTTCTAAGGACTAATATGTAATGCCTTGCTTGTAGTGAAAAGGGTCTCCAGTTCTTTACACTCGTCATACGAAACAGTTCATCACTTTTTCCGCAAGAGTGAGCTGCTTGTCTTCGAAATGTTTTGGGAAGGTGAGCACTTTAATTTTGTAAGGCGTTAATTGGGACAAAAGATACTCGTAGTTAATGCTGAGTAGCTACACCATGATTTTTTTGTCCAGTTTTTTTGAAAAAGTTTGGTAAAAATGACCCAGAAGTCGCATCCTATTGCAACATGACAATGCTTTCCCGCATACCGCGAACAAGATAATTATTTTTGGCTTCTGAAAAGGTAGAGCTAATGACCCATCCTGCCTTCAGACCAAACATATTGCGTTCTTTTTATTCGTAAAAATCAAAGATTCGATAACTTTGATTTTTTTAACATTCACGGAGCCAGAAGAGGCCGTGATAGCTTTCAACCAGCACGATATGAAAGTCCTACCACTTATAAAAGGAGTATAGAATATTGAAGTTGTATTTACTTTTTTATGTAGGATTAGGTGACAAACGAACACACTGTCCACCAGATGGGAAGTGGTTGCTGTTGCCCATAGACATCTACATCCATCCTCGATTACGAATCAAAATACAGATGCGTTGTCACCCGTGAGGACTAAGATGAAATTCCTAGTTTCCAGTAAAAAGGGTCTTTGGTTCTCGACACTCATCATATGAAATACAGCAACGTTAGACTGCTATTTTACGCTGGTATTCTGTGAGAGCGTGGTCCTTCCCCCGTCGAGCCGACCCATTCGTGCTACAACTATACTACTAATATAGCTGTAGCGTATCTCTACTACGTACTAACGTGTATGGGCTATTCAAGCTGTACTTAAATTAGGTATAAACGAAATGAATCCTCAAAATTTAGCTCAAAGAATACCGATAAGCGAGTTATCGATTGAGCATTAAATCCAACGGAACAATTATATATTCCGGTCAGTCGTATGCAAAAGCGGCACGTGCCCGAAATCTCTTCCGTATACGGTGCCTCTTCGTTACACATAACTTTCTGAATATAAATATAATGCTTTTGCACACATCTCTGTCTATATTTTGCGCATACGTGACAGAGACGTGAGAATGGTTTGTTTCGTGCTAGTTGTGCTCCCTTTGTGCAATTACGGAGCAGCGGCTGTACTTTCCTTGTTGTAATGATTTTGTTTCCCGTTTTAAATTGCTATGTTGGTAAATACGGAGCACTATATGTTTTTTTTTACTTTATCTTTTAGTAGTGTTGTTTATTTTATTCTTAACAAACGCTGAAGCAACAAACCACAAGTTTAAAACCACATTTTGTTTTTGTGTTGGCAAAACTCCGACGATTTTTCAGCACTATTCTGACTATCTGAGATATACTATCTAAAAAAATATGTCTGAATCTATTTTAACAATGTAACATTCAGCCAGGTTACTTCTATTGTTTGTTGTGTCTGTTTTCTATTCATTTATAGAACCAAGAGTCATTAACGAGCGCACAGTTCACCATTTACTCCATCCATTTACTTTTGCACTATATTAAAATAAGAACCTACTTTAGGGTTCAGAAAACATAATAAAATATAATTTTAGTAAGTAAAACTAATTATATATTTTAATGAAGAGAGGCAAGGTTCACAGCAGCAATAAATAATAATTAAAAAATAAAATATTAATTTCGAATAGATTTTGTTATTTTTTTAATTATTTGGTCTCCACTAAAGGCTGTTTAGCGAGAGTTGATAAATGTTATGGAAACGTCTCGCAGCTGTCACTTAAGCATCGCAATCTGTGTGACAGGCGCGACAGGCGTTGCTTATCACTAGCACAAAGCATCTGTCACATTTGTTGTCAAACGCGAGGCCGGGGGAGCGAGCTGACGCGGCGGCTTCTTTATTATCTATCAGTAGAAATAAATAGCGAGTCGCAATTAGTAACGAGTCCGCTGCAGTCTGCGCGTCTTGGCAGTAAAACCGACTCGTATGCCGTGACGGCGAATTGCATGACGCTCTCTTATGCCATCATTGCCTCTCTATACCACCTCTCTCGACTCCCTGTGCACTGTACATGTACTTTTCAAACTTTTAAAAGGAGAAAGTATTATTCCAATAGCTGCAGTGGTTTGGGGGATTACCCTAGCTATATATACACCAACAAAAAATATTGCACTCTGTTTATAGTATGTTTGTTAAAATAGTGTAGGTACACCCGGAGGCATACTTTTTTTTTAAAGAATATGGGATGCAAACGTGCATACAGTCCACCTGATGGTAAGTGGTTTCTGTGGCCCATAGACATGTACATCTATCTTCGTTTGTGAATTAAAATGCAGATGCATTTTCAGCCATGGGGCCTAAGATAGAATGCCTTTTTTCCAGTAAAAATGATCTCTGGTTCTCTACACTCACCATACGAAACACAGCAGCATTAAGCTGCTATTTTACGCTGGTATTCTGTGAGAGCGTGGTCCTTCCCTGGTCGAGCCGAACCATTCGTACCACAGCTATACTATTAATATAGCTGCAGCATGGCTCTACAACGTCTATAAATTTCTTATTATTTTGTTTTTATTTTTACTGTGTTTGTTATATTAATGTTTTTCTATTCTAAGCATTCCAAGAATAAAATAGAATATTATTTTATTCTTATGTTTATTGTAATAAAATACAAATATAAATAACAAATACAAGTTAGGTAGCAAAGAAACTTTCAATACTGTGCTTAGTTTTAAAATGCGAAATTCTCCTGCCGGTGTACATTGCACGCGGCGGCCTCTGATATCACGGCGGCGCCTTTGACAAGATGCGGCACGTGCCAAAGCGGCGCTACACAAAGACGACCGTATCTAAGCGAACATACGGATTTTAATAATTGGCAACCCTAGATGTAGAAGCCTATACGTTGTCACCCTGTGAACGAAGATTAAATACTCCGTTACTAGGAAACGATGGTTCCACGAACTACAGCAGCACTTTTTTACGATAGTATTATTTACGTGCGTGCTTTCCCTGGTCGCTTAAAACGTTTTAATACTTGTAATTGTTGGAAAACTTCACAGTAAATTGCTGTGTTAACATTATTGTCTATTATAAATTGAAATATATAATAGACTATAATAGTAGATATTTGTTATATTTAAACTAGCGACCCGCAACATCTTCGCACAGTTGAACTTTGGATATGGACAATAATGTCATCTACCAGGTCCAATTGTGAATCTAAACCATTCTATTATCAACTTAATCACACACACAAAATTTCATCAAAATTGGTCCAGCCGTTTAGGAGGAGTTCAGTCACATACACACAGACAGAATAATTATATATTATGTGATATGCATGTATTATACAACGTATAAACTATAAACCTTCCTATTGAGTCATTCTTTCCATTTTGAAAACTACATCAAAATCAGTTGCGTCGTTTAAAAGATCTAAGCGTACTTTTCCGGGAAGAGACTTTGTTTAATAGTATATACCTATAGAGACAGAGATAGGAACAAAAATATCGGGTATTAAAAAAATCTAATTAGAAACACTATGGAGCATTTTGTAGGAAATATTTTATAATAGGTGACAAAGACATCCCTGAACCAATTCGAATAGAGCCATCCAACTGGAAGATTGCCTGATAGAGTTACTCGCTCTTTATTCAATATAGTGTAAAAAATACTTATTGAAAGTCACTTTTTTGTTTAATTTACCACAATTTCGGAAAAGAACCTCTCTTCTGGGAAGAACCAGCAAGAAACCGAGCAGGACTTTATTTAAAAAAAAGAACAGTTTGCAGTCATATAAGTTACACAAACACAAAACAAATTAGAAGCTTATTAGAGCTTTGTAGCGATCACGTCATTCAAAGGGTTTATTATCATCCATAAATTCCAAAACTTTTTAAAATAACCCTATTTATACAAACTTTGTTTAATGACGTTTTTGAACCTTGTGCAGGTCAAATTTTGTATATTTTCTGGAATTTTGTTGTAAAAGCGAATACATCACATAATATAATGAATTGTGCGGTCGATTCAGATTTTTTGAATAAAAGCGATTGATTTGGAACTGCGCTGCTGGTAATAAAATGTATCAACCCAATTTAACCCGTGGGTATTTTAAGAGGATAAATATTTCATAGCTTTACGTGGTAGAGCCATGCTGCAGCTATATTAGTAGTATAGTTGTAGCACGAATGGGTCGGCTCGACCGGGCAAGGACCACGCTCTCACAGAATACCAGCGTAAAATAGCAGCTTAACACTGCTGTGTTTCGTATGGTGAGTGTAGAGAACCGGATACCCTTTTTACTGGAAAAGAGGCATTCCATCTTAGTTCTCACGGGTGACAAGGCATCTGCATTTTGATTCGCAAGCGAGGATAAATGTAGATGTCTATGGGCCACAGCAACCACTTACCATCAGGTGGACTGTGTGCTCGTTTGGCACCCTATTCTATAAACAAAAGCCTCCAATAGGCGGCGATATGGTTGTGCTGCTATGCCTCCTCTCATTTCTGAGTGGGTTATGACGCAATTTGTCCGTGATGCCGTTTCAGTGCGTGTTGGCTTTCTTCAAATAATAATAATAATAATAATTTATTTCAAGAAACTGTACAATTAATTCAAATAATGTTTTAATTTAAAATAATCTACAATAACAGGCACCTGAACTAGGATAAACCTGTATCTCAGGTGTATGTGCTAATAGATACATTTACAAATATTTTCTGTTTCTTATATAAAATGAATAACTTACTAACTAATTACGGTTAATTCAGTAAAATATATTATCATTAATTTACTTAAGATTTTAATTAGCTTAAAACAATCAGCAATTTTTCAGTATCATCGTATGATAAACTTTGTAACCATGTACGAATTACATTTTTACAATCTGCTATTTTTAATGGATACATGTACAAAATTGCATTGACTTGATTATACAGAAAAGGGCCAAGAAATGTAAAAAATCTATGCATGAAAGAATGCCTTATTCTAACGTTAGTTTAAATGACTTTATCTTTGCGTCTTTTATCAGTGACCTCTCTTCTGTAGGGCAATTTTAAGTGCTGTTTTAGTAACGTACTCATAACGAATAACTGGCGCACTGAGAGGATACTGCTGTTATATACAGATTTCTTCACCATGTTTACCTTCCCTGCCAATTGCGTACCGCCAGCGAGGACTAAATCTAAATTTCTCGCGTACCTACCGTGTCATTCACGGCGAGCGCTTAGACCCTGAGTAACCAGTCCTTCGATAAATAAATAAAAAAGTTCAGCAACGTTCCAGATTTAAAACACGCTGACTTTTATCGAGTAGTGGCGGTATTAAAATGTCTACTATCTATGGGGTATCGTAAATGGCGATCCCGTGGGTGTCGTAAGAGGCAACAGACAGAAATGAATCGGGAGACGGGCAGCAGTTTCATTTTAATAACTACTACAATGGGGTTGTAAACCCGCTTGCAAGGCGTGGAAACTATAGCAAATATGCCCCCGGTTAACGGCTTCACTTGCTTTTAGAGGCACAAGGGTGAAACACCGCCAACTTTCTGACTCCAGGCTGCTATTGAGAATTTCTCGACAAAAATCCAATAAGTGATTTTGGTCGACCCGGGATATGAATCCTCATGATCAGTAATTGCGTTTACTACCACTAGACCAATAAGGCGGTCAAAGAGTTAAATTGTTATAAAATTTCATACATATTATACATTAATAACTATTAAATTCTATGGAACGGCTTATGTTCAGTAGTGAGCTTCTAAAGGCTGTCATGACGATAATGATGGTGATGTCTTGCATTCCTGTTTATTCATACATTTGCAGTATTTCGTTGTGTTTATCAAAAGAATATCATAATATGAACGTCGGAAAAAATATCTTTAGAAGTTGAATAGTTTTATATACCTTGTGTTGAAAAATTTCAGTCGTGAAATCTTTTATGTCATTATGAACTAAAACCGAGCAATAATAAAAAATATCATTCTGTGAGACTGTCGTAAAAATTACTAATGAGCGCCATATAACGATTTAAATATATTTACTTTAGGATTTTAATAAATAAGATCGTTTAGCTTATATTAATAATGTGGCCTTAATTTTTTTGTGGTAAAGCCATGCTGCAGCTATATTAGTAGTACAGTTGTAGCATGAATGGGTCGGCTAGACTGGGGAAGAATCACGCTCTCACAGAATACGAGGGCGACACTGAAAGTTTTTAGAACAGGCCACTTGTTAACGGTATAATAAAAAAATAAGTTCAAATTTTGAAAATGGAAGCCTTTGCCAATATTATTGTGTATGTATTTTATTAATTTCTCATTTGTTTACGATTTGGAGGGAAATTGAAAATTGTCTGTGTCACATCAGCGTGAATTAAACGCAAGAAAATTTTCGTACAATGATATTTTATGACTTTGGAAGTCATTTAAGTCAATAAGAAAGTTGTGATAGACTTCGATTGGTCTTTCACGATGAATAGAATAGAATAGAATAGAATAATTTTTATTCAATATACATTACATGTGTAATTCTTATTAAAAGTCATTTTTTACTTTACCACTGGTTCGAAAAAATACCCTCTGTCCTGGGAAGAACCAGCAAGAAACCCAGCGGGACATTTTTTTAAAATAAATTTTACAATATAAATGATTACGAACTATTTACAAAATTTATTTTAGAAACTGCTTGGAAGCGACCACCTCATTCCCAGGGGTTATTATCAACCATGTATTCATTTATACTATAATAACCCTTTTTATACAGTTTCAGCTTAATAAAACATTTAAACTTGGTAATAGAGAGAACCTGTACACTTTCCGGGACCTTGTTGTAATAGCGTATACATTGCCCCAAGAATGAATTACTGACTCTGTGGAGTCGAGAAACTGGCATCACTAGCTTGTGTTTGTTCTTAGTGTTTACAGAATGTATATCACTTTTTTTACTAAAACTATCTTTGTTTTTGTGAACATACATTAAATTTTCATAAATATACTAAGAGGCCAAAGTTAATATATTAATTTCTTTAAATTTATCTCTAAGTGACTCTCTCGGTTTTAGATTGTAAATAGCTCTAACGGCCCTCTTCTGTAAAACAAAAATAGTTTCTGAATCAGCCGCATTTCCCCATAGCAAAATCCCATAAGACATTATGCTATGGAAATAACTAAAATAATCTTTTTTTTATAGGATGAGGGTGATAAACGAGCACACAGTCCACCTGATGGTAAGCGGTTGCTGCGGCCCATAGACATCTACATCTATCCTCGTTTGCGAATCAAAATGCAGATGCGTTGTCACCGTGAGGACTAAGATGGAATGCCTCATTTCCAGTAAAAAAGGGCCTCCGGCCACCTGCACTCACCAAGCGAAACGCAGAGGTAAACCTCTACTTCACGTTGGTATTCTGTGAGGTCGTGGTACCACCCCGGTTCGAGCCGGCCCATCCGTGCGACAGCAAAAGCTGCCGCGTGGCTCTACCATTGTTAAAAACTAATCTAGCTATTTCGACACTAGTGAGACCTCTAATCTTTTTTACAGCATAGGCTGCAGAACTTAGTCTGCTTGCTAATTTGGATATATGGGGGCCCCACTGAAGCTTTGCGTCAAGAGTGATGCCAATAAAAACAGTGGATACAACAGGGCTCAATTCCTCCCCATTTAAAAACACATTGGTATTCAGATTTTTAACATTCGTTGTTGTAAATTTAACACAATTAGTTTTATTTCCGTTCAAATGCAGATTATTAACGTTAAACCAATGCACTAATTTTGATATAGCATTATTCACTTCGTCACATTTAAATGATTGACGTTTAAGTTTAAAAATCAAGGAAGTATCATCAGCAAATAATACTATATCATGACTATCCTCTACAATGTGAGGTAAGTCATTAATATACACCAGAAACAGTAATGGGCCGAGAATCTAGCCCTGAGGAACACCCATTAGTACAGGTGAGCCGGAAGAACTTTTACCATTGATAATAACCTTCTGCTTTCTATTACTTAAATATGAAATAATAGGTTTAAGCGCTGTGTTCTTGACACCATAGTACTGTAGCTTCCTGACTAATGTCTCATGGTGAACACAGTCGAAGGCCTTGGAAAGGTCACAAAATATACCCAAAGCATCCTCTGAATTCTCCCATGCACAAAAAATATGTTTAATAAGCTCATCTCCAGCGTCAGTTGTCGAGCGACCCCTTGTAAAACCGAATTGATTGTTATGTAGCAATTTATTAATATTAAAGAAACTTAACATCTGATCTAAAATAATTTTTTCAAAAATTTTACTTAATGTTGGTAGTACGGAAATTGGTCTAAAATTGGCGGGGTCTATTGTACTACCAGATTTAAATATAGGTATGACTTTACTATGTTTCATTAAATCAGGAAACACACCAGATTCGACGCTTATATTAAATATAGTGGCTAGATAAGGTGCTAATATATCTATTATAGATAAAATAACTTTAACGGTAATCCCACATAAATCTGCCGTTTTCTTAACATCAATTGCTTTAAAATATTTAACGATATCTTTTGGCAGTACTCTATGGAATTTAAAAGTATTAGAACAAGCCTTTACATTTTGTTTGAGCAATGATTCGGCGACAGTAGGAGAAGAATTTAATGATTTTGTTGTCAAAAAAGGAACATCAGTAAAATGTTTCTCAAAAGCCATAGCAATTTCTTGATCAGTTCGTGTTAAATTATAGTTAATATTCAATTGAAAATCCGAGTTGCGCGGTTTGACCTTGCCCGTTTCACTATTTATTATTCTCCAGGTCATTTTAATTTTGTCGGATGAAGTTTTAATTTTGTGGTTTAAGATATTTATTTCTCAAAAGAATTATAATTCACTTACATGAGAAATGTTCACAATGTTACATAGCTTAATTCAAACGGCACGACACACAAACAAAGTGATAACAAAATAAAATTACACAGTTTTCTTTATAATCTAAGGTAAATAATGTAAAAAGAAGTTTTAAGTACACAGTAAAATAATAAAAGTAGAATGCAAAGATTAAAATTAGCATTCATTTACACTATTTGCTTCGACCGCGGGGTGCAAAAATATTCATATACCGACGTTATGCTTCGCTTAATCGAATTGACGTTGAACATCGAGACTGGAAGTGATATGCATCCTTAATTGAGCGCAATTACTACTTGGTTAATGCTATATAAGCTTTCTTAAATATATTTTTAAACTTTCTACCCGTGTATATACATATATACATATATACACATATACACATACACACACACATATATATATATATATATATATATATATATATATATATATATATATATATATATATATGTATATATATATATATATACATACACGCATACACCCATATATATACACATACACATACATACACACATATACACACATACATATATAAATTTATACACGCACATATACATGCGTGAATAGGTACATTATTTACATACCAACACATATACATGCACACACACATACATACACACACACACATTTAATTTCAAGTTTTATTAATCATAATTGTATTAAGTCGAATCAAATATTATGCTAAGTTAATAACATTTTAGCATTTTAGTTTACGTATTCATATTTTAATCATCCAATGATAAACCACCATTTAAGCGAAATACCAAACCACCTAGATTATGTGTTTAGAAAATAAGGTTTTAGTAATTTTTTAAAAGTTGTCATAGATTTGGCATCCCTTATCTCTTTTGGTAGTTAAATCATTAAATGATTTGCGACTGTTAAAAGAGAAAGTTTTAGAAGTAAATATTCTACTAAATTCACAACTTATAATTTTAAATAATGTAGCATACATATAATTAGCACTATTTTTAAACGAAAGTGATGGAAGTCTTTTTATTATATTACTTCTAAACCTCTCCAAGCTATTGGAACAAACACAACTTTCTTATTTTTCTGTTTTTTGTGTATGTAAGGTAGTGATACCAACTGTCCACAGTGATCTGAACTAAAATTTTGAATAATTGATTTATGCAAGGGCTTAACATCTGTAAAAATGTTATCTATACAGGTCGCACTCGCCCCAGCAATACGTGTTGGTTCTAGGAATAAATTTACAAGATTATACGATTTAAACAATGAGCTAAACTTAATACTAATGGAAGAAGTTTCAAGAAGATTGATATTAAAGTCTCCACATATTACAACAGACTTGTTCTGTTTACTAAGTTTGAGTAAAACTTCTTCCACAATCCTTTCAAAATGGTCATAAGTAGCACATGGGGCTCTGTAAACACCTACAACAATGAGGTGCTCGAGCTCGACACAAGCCATTTCTACAGTTCGTTCAACAGAGAGGCTCACAATATCCTTACGTTCTTTATATAATAATGACTTATCTGCTAATATTAAGGAGCCACCACGTAAACTTTTTTCTCTATTGAAGGAACTGACCACCTGGTGATTTCTGAAATTGAACATGAAATTATAATCTTTTAGCCAATATTCAGTAATACAAAGGATGTGTATATTGTTACTATTTAAAAACAATTCAACTTCCAATTCTTTGCCCAACGTGCCTTGTATATTTTGATGCACCAGGTGTAAACAATTTTTATTACTTATTTGTGGGCTGTATTCAAAATTAATTAAACTCTTATTATTGCTAGAGATTGCCTCTATTGACTCATTCACTAATTTAAATTAGTTGGAACTGATTCCAAATTAAATGTCAAATGATTATGCTCAATAAAAGCAGTCTCGGTAGCCAAAAACTTGGCTAAGTTAAAAAGTAAATAATAAGATAGCACATTTGCTATCAGTCTTAAATTATATTTGGATAAATTAAATTATTTATGTCAATAACATGAAATTTATGATTATTATCATTACAATTATATGTCAAATTTAAATTAATATTAAATATTAAATTATGCATTAGTATATTTAAATTATGTCTTAAATTATTTTCCTGTGGCAATCCCTATATATAAGGCAGTGTAAACAAGATAATTTTGTGTACATTTTTTTTATAGGATAAGGGTGACAAACGAGCACATAGTCCACCATCAGTAAGTGGTTGCTGCGGCCCATAGACAATCTACATCTATCCTCTATTACAAATCAAAATGCAGATGCGTTGTCACCCGTGAGGACTAAGATGGAATGCCTCATTTCCAGTAAAAAGGGCCTCCGGCCACCTGCACTCACCAAGCGAAATGCAGAGGTAAACCTCTACTTCACGCTGGTATTCTGTGAGGTCGTGGTACCACCCCGGTTCGAGCCGGCCCATCCGTGCGACAGCAAAAGCTGCCGCGTGGCTCTACCACTGTTAAAATTTAAGTTATTAAGTTGTTCAATATATCTTAATAACTGTTTGTTGTTTACACTGCCTCTTCTACCAACAATAATTATTATTGTACTATTTGGGCAAAATTTAGTAACAATAATTTTATTTAATATGTCACTAAAAGATGCTCCATGCATGCAGCAATTTGTAACTTTTTGTCCCTTTAAAGAGTTATTTAAAGTTATGCCTAGATTTTTTCCCATATCATCGCTATAAACAATTATATTATTTTTAGTAATATTTGAGTTATTTATTATTTTAATATCCTCTGCTATGGCACGACGTGTCACTGGTACGTAGACACTTCACTAATCAACACGCTCAGCTTTGGAAAAATCTAGTAGACTGTAGACAAGCTAGGGAGGCCCTGCCTGAAATAATCAGTCGCTTAACCAAAGTTTTAATGAGACTGAACAAGCCGCAGATTAGGATAGTAACAAGTGCTATCACAGGACACGGCACCTTTAACAAACATTTATTTACTATAGGTGTTACAGATAGTCCCCTGTACAGGGCATGTATGGGGGAGGAAGAAACGGCGGCCCACGTGCTACTAAAATGTCCGGCGGTTGCTACGTACAGGGCTAAACATCTCGGCATTCCGGTATCACTCCCCGAAGTTGCATGCAACATCAAGGGACTGTTGAGTTTCTTCGGGGAGATCTCATGGCTCGAATAATCACATTATTCCTGCCCACACGCAAAATACGCGCATAGACGTGGAGTTGCGGAAAACTGCCCGTCGTAAACTAAACTAAACTAAACTAATACCAATGTTGTGCAGCGAATGAAAGATAAATAATAAAATATTGGTAAATCCAATTGAGCATGCCTTCGCATTAAAAATAACGTATAGCATGATTAAACGGATTTTTTTTAAAGTAGTTTAAATACATTTCGACAGCACTATCGGCTTCAACACCCTCGAAACCCATGAAAATGACACCCATGATGAAAAAATTTATACCTATTGCAGCCGCCATCTTGGCTTTACATTTCTACAGCACTATCGGCTTCAACACCCTTGAAAACCATGAAAATGACACCCATGATGAAAAAATTGGTACCTACTTCAGCCGCCATCTTGGATTTACATTTCGACAGCACTATCGGCTTCAACACCCTCGAAACCCATGAAAATGACACCCATGATGAAAAAATTTATACCTATTGCAGCCGCCATCTTGGCTTTACATTTCTACAGCACTATCGGCTTCAACACCCTTGAAAACCATGAAAATGACACCCATGATGAAAAAATTGGTAACTACTTCCGCCGCCATCTTGGATTTACATTTCGACAGCACTATCGGCTTCAACACCCTCGAAAACCATGAAAATAACACCCATGATTAAAAAATTGATATCTATTGCAGCCGCCATGTTGGATTTACATTTCGGCAGCACTATCGGCTGCAACACCCTCGCAAACCATGAAAATGACACCCATGATGAAAAAATTTATACCTATTGTAGCCGCCATCTTGGCTTTACATTTCTACACATAGTCCACCTGATGGTAAGTGGTAAATCCAATTGAGCATGCCTTCGCATTAAGAATAACGTATAGCATGATTAAACGGATTTTTTTTAAAGTAGTTTAAATACATTTCGACAGCACTATCGGCTTCAACACCCTCGAAACCCATGAAAATGACACCCATGATGAAAAAATTTATACCTATTGCAGCCGCCATCTTGGCTTTACATTTCTACAGCACTATCGGCTTCAACACCCTTGAAAACCATGAAAATGACACCCATGATGAAAAAATTGGTACCTACTTCAGCCGCCATCTTGGATTTACATTTCGACAGCACTATCGGCTTCAACACCCTCGAAACCCATGAAAATGACACCCATGATGAAAAAATTTATACCTATTGCAGCCGCCATCTTGGCTTTACATTTCTACAGCACTATCGGCTTCAACACCCTTGAAAACCATGAAAATGACACCCATGATGAAAAAATTGGTACCTATTTCAGCCGCCATCTTGGATTTACATTTCGACAGCACTATCGGCTTCAACACCCTCGAAAACCATGAAAATGACACCCATGATGAAAAAATTGATATCTATTGCAGCCGCCATGTTAGATTTACATTTCGACAGCACTATCGGCTGCAACACCCTCGAAAACCATGAAAATGATATCCATGATGAAAAAATTTGGTACCTACTTCAGCCGCCATCTTGGATTTACATTTCGACAGCACTATCAGCTTCAACACCCTCGAAGCCCATGAAAATGACACCCATGATGGAAAAATTGATATATATATATATTGCAGCCGCCATCTTGGATTTACATTTCAACAGCACTATCGGCTTCAACACCCTTGCAAACCATGAAAATGACACCCCTGGTGAAAAAATTGGTACCCCTTGCAGCCGCCACCTTAGATTTACATTTCGACAGCACTATCGGCTTTAATACCCTCGAAAACCATGAAAATTACACCCAAGATGAAAAAATTGATATCTATTGCAGCCGCCATCTTGGATTTACATTTCGACAGCACTATCGTCTTCAACACCCTCGAAAACCATGAAAATGACACCCATGATGAAAAAATTGGTACCTACTTCAGCCGCCACTTTGGATTTACATTTCGACAGCACTGTCGGCTTCAACATTCTCGAAAACCATGAAAAAGACACCCATGATGAAAAAAATTATACCTATTGCAGCCGCCACCTTGGATTTACATTTCGACAACACTATTGGCTTCAGCACCCTCGAAAACCATGAAAATGACACCCATATTGAAAAAATTGATACATATTGCGGCCGCCTTCTTGGATTTACATTTCGACAACCCTATCGGTTTCAACACCCTCGAAAACCATGAAAATTTCACCCATGACAAAAAAATTGATACTACTTACTTTTAGTACGTACTACTATTATTTATTCTGTGCTTTTAAAATATTGTAATAAAAAAATCTGTTATTATTATTATTATAATCAAGTAGGTATTTAAGAAATTTGGTTATTCGAATATTGTGTATTTGTACAGCGATCTTTTTGAGCCGCTGCAAACAACCGAAATAATGTTCACTCACGACGGCGACTGACGGCGAACCATAGATAAATATAAATGTAGCAAGCTAATGCGGCGAACTGATATATACAGTAATTCTATGGCGATGGCCAACTGAGTTAGTGAGTAAACTACTCTGTGGCTGCAACTCCCCATTTACAGAAATAATTCTATACGAGGCTACCAAATCAACGAAAATTTCGCCATTTTCGAGCCGAAAAAAATTAATTATAGCTAAACAAAACAAAATTACACTGCCATTTACATTCAGTGGCTTCCACATGATAGATGAAGAGACTAATAAATAGATTGAGTTAAACAATTGATATTTACAAAAGTTATAGTGTTTACAAGCCTTGGGGACATGATAAATCCACACCATAAGCCACTAAAACCCCTTTTTTATTTAAAAATAGCAATTAATCGATTTAAAAAAAAAATTAATAAGTTCAACAATCATTTATCTTTCTAACAATGTGCTTTTTATATCATTTATATGTGTAATATGATTGCTGGATTCGATTTCATGCGACAAAACGGTGGAATTTTGATTTTTAGGCGTTAGTAGAACATACCCACGCGCTTTGCGCTCGGCATGCAAAAGTATGGGCGAAACGACCTCGCAGTAGGAGCAAACTTCACCATGACAACGCCTTGTCGCACACCGCCAAGCAAACAAGTGACTACTTGGTGACGTCAGACGTGGAATTACTTGGTCATCCGCCCTATTGCCCCGACCTCACACCTTGCGATTTTTATTTATTTCCGAAAATAAAAGAAAAATTTCGAGGAAAACGTTTTATGGACGCCGAGGAAGCAGTGGCTGCGTTTCAAAATGCCGGAGAGACCACTAAGGACGAGTGGGCAAAGTGCTTTTCACAGTGGTTCCATCGGATGCAGCGATATATTGATGTAAATGGATACTATTTTGAAAAAATTAAGAAAACTAATAACTTGCTACATTGTTCAGTTTTTGATTTTCTAAGAACTTTCAGTGTCACCCTCGTACTATCGTAAACTAGCAGATTAACACTGCTGTGTTTTGCATGGTGAGTGTAGAGAACCAGAGACCCTTTTTATTGAAAAGTGGGTATTCCATCTTAGTTCTCACGGGTGATGGCGCATTCTGCACCTTGATTTCTTTATAGGATAGGGTGACAAACGAGCACATAGTCCACCTGATGGTAAGTGGTTGCTATGACCCATAGACATCTACATTTATCTTCAATAAAGAATTAAAATGCATATGCGTCATTACCCGTGAGGACTAAGATGGAATGACTCTTTTCCAGTAAAATGTGTCTCCGGTTCTCTACACTCACCATACGAAACACAGCAGCGTTAAGCTGCTATTTTACGTTGGTATTCTGTGAGAGCGTGGTCCTTTCCCGGTCGAGCTGACCCATTCGTGCTACAACTATACTACTAATATAGCTGCACCATGTATAAAAAATTATATAAAAAAAATTATAAAACAATTTTGATTCTCAAACGAGGATCAATGTAGATGTCTATGGGCCACAGCAACCACTAACCATCAGGTGGACTGTGTGCTCGTTTGTTACCCTCATCCTATATAAAAAGTAGATTTAAGATAATCAGAGATCATTAATTTTATTACTTTTTCTTGTTTTCTTCAAAATAATATTTAAGTTTTCCGAATAAAGTATAGCCTCGATCCTTCCTAGATTTACTGTCTATCTGTTCGTAAAGTTTCATCATAATCGATTCATCTATTTAAAGATAAGCCAGGACAGATCATCTGTCAGAAAAAATTTTAAAATTATTGTTTATGTCTTACTGTTACAGCCTATTAAAGTCCACTGGTTAACATAGGCCATAGATTGCTTCATAGCGGGTTCGCAACCGCAGTGTTTATTTTTAGTCTTTATTAGGAAGACGCGGCTGCCCATCTCCTGATTTGGAAGGAAACATCCTTTATGTCTTAGTAGCTTCAAAAACTCATTGAGCTTAATAGAAGCCAGTTATATCAATAATACACACATACACTTCAATTAAACAAAACAAAATTTGCGTGGAATACAGAATGGAACAATCAAACGATTTTCAGTCAATTAACTCAGAAAAAGGGCAAAAGGATATGGGAAAGACTCGGAAATTCAATTTGATGTTGAAAGTAAGGGAACAAAAATTAAGAACGTGTGGAGTTATTATTTTGAAATGTTTTTGATTCTAGCGCATATTGCTTTATTTATTGGCTGGTAACCTCGCATAAGGAGCCGTTTCTTTATTTATTGGCAGATTTTTTTTTTATTTATAGAAATAGGGTGACAAACGAGCACATAGTCCACCTGATGGTAAGTGGTTGCTGAGGCCTATAGACATCTACATCTATCCTCGTTTGCGAATTAATATGCAGATGCATTGTCAGCCTTGAGGACTAAAATGGAATGCTTCTTTTCCAGTAAAAAGGGTCCCCGGTTCTTTACAGACACCATACGAAACACAGCAGCATTAAGCTGCTATTTTACGCTGGTATCCTGTGAGAGAGTGGTCCTTCCCCGGTCGAGCCGACCCATTCGTGTTACAACTGTACTATAAATATAGTTGCAGCTTGACTCTACCACGTAAGATACCCTCACATAAGGAACCGTGGTAGCTCAGTGGTTTAGCGCTCGCTGTAAATTTCACAGTACGCGAGCAATCCGGATTCATTTTCGCCGGCACCAATGAAATTGTTAATTGCAATTTTAAGTGCTGATATAACACTTAAAGAAATCATCGTGAATAAACCTGCATGTCTGAGAAATAAGAATAAAAATATTTCGAAGACATGTGAAGTTCGCCTACATGCATTTGGGCAGTGCGGCGGACATTTCCTTGCCCTAAACCCTCTCAGAAATGAGAGGAGGCCTGTGCCCAGCGTATATAGGCTGTCACTTTAACTTTTAACCTAACATACATAAATCAAGAGTAGCACGAGAGTAGAATAAATGCTGTAGAAATGCGGTCATTAAGGAGTATGTTAGGGATGAATCTGAATGACAGAGTGAGAAATTGTTTAATAAGAGAAGAGTGTGGTTTGCAAGATGATGTTGTGACTAGGATTAAGAAAGGAATGCTTCGGTGGTTTGGTCATGTAGAAAGAATGAATGAGGAAAGAGTGACAAAGCAAATTTATATTGCAGAGGTGAATGGCAGAGTCCGGAAGGGTCGCCCTAGGCGAAAGTTTATCGACCAAATTGGCGATATATTGAAAATGGGCCAAATTAAGAGTACCTTTAACCGACGAGCGTGTATGCGTAGGTATATGGATGAGGAGGAAGCGAGAGAGGTGTGTCGGGATCGTGCCAAATGGAAGTCCATAGTCTCTGGGTGACAGGCGTGAGTGTTTATGTATATACATAAATCAAGATGTTACACAACAATACAGGAAATAAATACAAATATAAGAATGCATAAGCTATTATTTCGATAATGTGAGACAACTACGTAGTAGTGCTTCGCATCAATTTACAGTCAGTCCCTGCAGTTTTATACATTACTAGCTGATATCCGGTGCGTTGGAGCCACAGAAGAAATAATTGCTTAAATATCGTTTTCAATTTGGAAGAGTTACATTCTTTAATTAGGAATGATAATACCTTCATTGAAGTTGAATGATATGAAACTTTCAAACAAATGTGTCAGTACGGAACCTTCTGTAAATTAATTGTACTATGCCTATAACCTTCGCGAAAGTGCAAGCAATATGTTGACAAAGTTTTATTGCGATCAGATAAACGATATAGAAACGTATAAAATACGAACAAACAAACATTGTTTTTTATATATTAAATATGCGTAGTCGCACGTAGTACTGAATCGTTTAAATGGTGATGTATTATCCTTGTTATTCGGTTTATACAAAAAAACAAATAAAGGAAACTAATGGATTTCCCAATATATACAACTTTCCGCACTGCAGTATATTATATTACATCCTACGATTATAAGTTCCAGAAGTTCAAGAAACGAAGAGATTTGTATACGACCTGTATATATATACATATACAGGTTATGTATGATTAATTTTCTTTACAATGGCTTAACCGATTTAAATGATTTTTTCATTAAACATTTATTACTTCCTTTCACACCCTGGATTAATCCATATAAACTTGATGGATGGAACTGGATATTATATCCATTCCTATGTATGGAAAACAAGTGGTAAAATTGAAAAAAAAATGTATAAAATTAAATTTATATGGGACTACATGGAAGCACCAGCTTCCAAATAAAAAGGAATCATCAAAATCGGTTCACATAGAAAAAAGTTACGAGGTAACACACATGACTCGACTAATTGAGTAGCTCCTCCTTTTTGAAGTCTGTTAAAAGAGATGCAGACTTTAATGTAACTATTCAGATTACGTTCTCTTTGTTATGTTGAACTTGTGATATTCGATAGACTTCTCAAAAAGGTAGAATTTAAAAAGTTTTATTAAAAAGTAAAACCGACTTCAAAGAATAAAATAATTTCCACTCGATAGCTTCTAAAGTCAAAGTTTTTCGTTTTTTCTTTTTATTAAGCTAAATATTTATATTCATTCTAGCAATCCGCCTCGGCTTCGCACGGGTGATTTACTGGATCTCGACCATAGCGTCAGACACCGGGTCCAATGTTGAATCTAAACCAGGAAACCATTCAAATACACACAAAAATTTCATCGAAATCCGTTTAAGAGGAGTTCAGTCACATACCTATACACCAGACTAATTATATAAATAAAGATTTATTTTCCTATATTGGTCGTCTTATATTTTATCTATTACTAGATGGTACTAAGCGCGTTGCTGCCGCAGAAAATAAAATATATTGGTAAATCCAATTGAGCATGCCTTCGCATTAAAAATAACGTATAGCATGATTATACGGAATTTTTTTAAAGTAGTTTAAATACATTTCGACAGCACTATCGGCTTCATCACCCTCAAAAACCATGAAAATGACACCTATGATGAAGAAATTGGTACCTACTTCAGCCGCCATCTTGGATTTACATTTCGACAGCACTATCGGCTTCAACACACTCGAAACCCATGAAAATGACACCCATGGTGAAAAAATGTATACCTATTGCAGCCGCCACCTTGGATTTACATTTCCACAGCACTATCGGCTTCAGCACCCTCGAAAACCATGAAAATGACACCCATGATGAAAAATTGATATCTATTGCAGCCGCCATCTTGGATTTACACTTCGACAGCACTATCGGCTTCAACACCCTTGAAAATCATGATAATGACACCCATGATGAAAAAATTGGTACCAACTTGAGCCGCCATCTTGGATTTACATTTCGACAGCACTATCGGCTTCAACACCCTCGAAACCTATGAAAATGACACCCATGATGAAAAAATGTATACCTATTGCAGCCGCCACCTTCGATTTACATTTCGACAGCGCTATCGGCTTCAGCACCCTCGAAAACCATGAAAATGACACCCATGATGAAAAAATTGGTACCAACTTGAGCCGCCATCTTGGATTTACATTTCAACAGCACTATCGGCTTCAACACTCTCGAAACCTATGAAAATGACACCCATGATGAAAAAATTTATACCTATTGCAGCCGCCACCTTGGATTTACATTTCGACAGCGCTATCGGCTTCAGCACCCTTGAAAACCATGAAAATGACACCCATGATGAAAAAATTGGTACCTATTTCAGCCGCCATCTTGGATTTACATTTCGACAGCACTATCGGCTTCAACACCCTCGAAACCCATGAAAATGACACCCATGATGAAAAAATTTATACCTATTGCAGCCGCCACCTTGGATTTACATTTCGACAGCACTATCTGCTTCAGCACCCTCGAAACCATGAAAATGACACCCATGATGAAAAAATGGATATCTTTTGCAGCCGTCATGTTGGATTTACATTTCGACAGCACTATCGGCTTCAACACCCTTGAAAACCATGATAATTTTTTTTTTTTTTTTCTCTTTATTTGGTCTACAAAACAGAACACAATTTTAACATGCTGATAGGTATTATATATAACAAAGATTTCAAAAATTGTGTTCTAATATATATGTAGACACAGCTTGCACAAAATGTATCTGTGATTAACAATAAAGTTTGGTACTTAAAGTTATGTTATAGTAATGCTAAACCAAATACCAAATTAAATTAAATTAAGACTAAATTAAATTAAGACTAAATTAAATTAAGGCTAAATTAAATTACATACTTGGAAAAAAGGTACTGTGATAATTTGTTTTTTGTGGAGGCCACCGAACCCATGAAAACATCCACTTCAGATCGAACCATGTTACTGGAGGAACACATGCGGTATAATGGCGAATGTTGTCCGAGAACCGTTCTACAAAGTGGAAGACTAAATGTTTTACGATTATGAAGGCGACTATTATCACGAGGTATTAAAAATTGTATGCGCTCTAAAATTATTGGTGAGTCAATATAACCATTAATCAATTTATACAAAAACATTATATCAAACATTTTCCTACGCATTTGCAACGGAACCATTTTAAAATGTTTTAGCCGATCATTGTAGGAATGAAGTATATGACATTTGTTCTCGGCATAACTGAGGACATACAAAAAACGTTTTTGAACACGCTCTATTCGCTCAGAGTGGATGGTATAAAACAGGATTCCAAACAACACTGCAGTACTCCAAATGGCTTCTAACGAGAGAATTGTAAATAGTTATAGTTAGTTCACTGTTTTTTAAAAACATTCATTTGCCTACATATAAAGCCTGAGAGTCTTGAAGATTTTTTGATTATGTAATCAAAATGGTGTCGAAAAGAAAGAGTAGTATCTACAAAAACCCCCAAATCCCGCAAGCAAGACACTTCTTTATGACATTGTCACCAATAAAATACTCAGCTGTGTAATTCTTCTTTTTTCTGCTAAATTTTATATGGTAACATTTTTGTATATTTAATATCATGAGGTTATCCCTACACCATCTATCAATTTTATCGAGATCTTGCTGTAAGGCGATAACATCATGGACACTTTTTATAGTTCGATAAATTTTTAAGTCGTCTGCATACATTTTGAATTTGGAATTAAGGATTTTACTTATATCGTTTATGAATATCAAGAAAAACAACGGACCAAGATGAGAACCTTGAGGAACACCAGAAAGGATTTCACTAGAGAATGACTTAAATCCATTAATAGAAATAAGTTGTGAACGGTTCCTCAAGTATGATTCACACTGATAATGACACCCATGATGAAAAAATTTGGTACCTACTTCAGCCGCCATCTGGATTTACATTTCGACAGCACTATCGGCTTCAACACCCTCGAAAACCCATGAAAATGACACCCATGATGAAAAAATTGATTCTATTGCAGCCGCCATCTTGGATTTACATTTTAACAGCACTATCGGCTTCAACGCCCTTGAAAACCATGAAAATGACACTCATGATGAAAAAATTGGTACCTACTTCAGCCGCCATCTTGGATTTATATTTCGACAGCACTATCGGCTTCAACACCCTCAAAACCCATGAAAATGACACCCATGATGAAAAAATTGATGCTACTTACTTTTAGTACGAACTACTATTATTTATTCTGTGCTTTTAAAGTATTGTAATAAAAAAATCTCTTATTTTTATTATAATCAAGTATTTAAGAAATTTGGTTATTCGAATATTGTGTATTTGTACAGCGATCTTTTTGAGCCGCTGCAAACAACCGAAATAATGTCCACTCACGACGGCGACTGACGGCGAACTGATATATATGACGGCACCTGCACCGTTGCAGGTGCGACGGCGTCAGTCTAGCTAGACATAATTCTTATAAAAGACACGTGTACCGCACACTTGCGGCGTTGCACCTGTGGTGCCGCCCGTCCTGCTTGTATAAAACGGACGGAGCGGCCACCGTTAAGGCAGTCTTGGCTCTGACGTGGAACGGTACGCTTGTCGTATTCCGTTACTAGTTCCTCCTCGACTCGTTGGATAATTAATTCGTGTAAACGAATTAATTATTATTCCTAACTACAAAATTAGTCTCTGTACTATACTCAATTACCCTTTCTACATCAGAAGTAGGATAAAGTCCCCATTTTTGCCCACATTTAACCTTCGAATAGTATGAGGATTATTACATTTGTGGAAGACTGTAATGCATTCCGCATTGATGAATCTGTTTTTATGTTAAATACCGTAATGATATTTGCTATGCTACTTACGATATTTTCGTATCATTAATGTGTAGAGAAAAGATAAAGTGAAATTATTTAAGCCAATTTTTTTTAATTTGTTCGATTTGTATTAAAAGTACCCCGCAAGTATTTTCATTATTTTTTGATATGATAACAAATGTCGAAAGAAGTTGGAGGCTTTCTAATTAACTTATTCAAGTTATGTTGTAATTTGATAGTTCACGCGAAACATGATTATCATTTGCTATATTTTGAAGTTCAAAATGTTTAAGGGATGTACCAAAATAAAGGATTAACTTTAACACGCTATGAATTGAAAATAATAAGTGACATTTTTGTGTTCTAATGTGTTGATCAGTGTTGCAGTTTGCTCCGAATATTGTGTCGTCGACAAGATTGGGGTTTGATGTCGAGGGATTCGTCGAAGTCTCTACAACAATGATCAATGAGGAAGTTGTTGTGGCGGCTAATCGAACATGGTCAGGTACGGCCGAGCGCTGGTAAAATTGAGCTTACACCGCTACAGTCGGTAACTTATCGGCAGATCTTACGGTAAGGCAATTTAAGCGGCCGCCGAACAAATGGTGCTTTGGCGCTGAAAATGGACGTCTGAGGTCGGTTTTCGTAGATTTTGCGCAGTTACATCCTTCCCTTTGAAATGTTGTGGTATTTGCCTCTACACATAGTTTCTGTTATTTTTTTGCAATGTTTTCAAATGTCATACTGTTGCCGTTTCTTAAGAGAATATGTGATGAATTTTGGAAGCTCTGAATTCCATGGTTCGCAATACATTTATCTCGATTTCTTTTAATTTTACATAGCAGTGCAACGATTCGCTAGAGCTAGTACGGCTACGGCGCGACGGCTCGCTGGCGCGATTGTGGCACGAACGTAGCAGAACGAAAAGCTGGAGCGCGTTTTCCTGGAGGTAGCCATATTGGCGCGTCCATGGCTTAAATGAAGTCTGGGATGGTCGACCGTTGTAATATTTAACAAGAGTTAATACCTGTTAGCAGGTGGTGATAACTGATAGACCGTATGCTGTTCACTGTCAACCGCACGAGGACGTGCGACAGTCAGAGGTAGCAGTGTCTGTGCATCTAGAAAATACTAGAGACGTTGCAACATTCTAGCGAAGTAATTATTCTTGTGCAGGAAAGGAACATGGTGTTGCAGGAAGGCTGGTCTGTGATGCACTGGGATGTGTCGTATTGCTGTTGGTTTACATATTTAGGTGTTATCATGTCCCTACGTCCCTCACGATACACTTTTGTGTGATTGTGACAGGTACATGTTTGCGGTATGGTTGGTCTGTACCTGTTCTATATTGAATTGAAAAAAAAGAGAGTAAGAAAAAAAAGTGGTTCTTACTATCATTGCAGGGCGTTTGCCGGTCCAATGATATAGCTACAGGGAATAGTGATTCCGGACTAGCAAATAGTACTTGGAAAAAAAAAGAGAGTAATATCATTGCAGGGCTTTCTGCCGGTCCAATGATATGGCTATAGGGAGTGGTGATTCCGGACTAGCAAAAACAGTACTAAAAAAAAAAGAGAGAAAATAGAAAAAGCTACAGACTAATCATTCCGATCTAGCATAAAGATGATTAAAGTTTTGTAGGGCTTACTGCCGGAACAAAACTGATTGTCGCCCAAATCTGAGGGGTCAATATGGACCGGACCAGACACTGTTTTATCAGGATGATCGAACGATGTTTTCCTTTCTACAGATAAGTAAGATTGTGATGGAGCGCGTGCGAGGACGCACGCATGTCAGCATGGCCGTGACGGCACCTGCACCGTTGCAGGTGCGACGGCGTCAGTCTAGCTAGACAGAATTCTTATAAAAGACACGTGTACCGCACACTTGCGGCGTTGCACCTGTGGTGCCGCCCGTCCTGCTTGTATAAAACGGACGGAGCGGCCACCGTTAAGGCAGTCTTGGCTCTGACGTGGAACGGTACGCTTGTCGTATTCCGTTACTAGTTCCTCCTCGACTCGTTGGATAATTAATTCGTGTAAACGAATTAATTATTATTCCTAACTACAAAATTAAGCTCTGTACTATACTCAATTACCCTTTCTACATATACAGTAATCTATGGCGATGGCGAACTGAGTTTGTGAGTAAACTACTCTGTGGCTGGAGCTCCTCATTTACAGAAATAATTCTATACTAGGCTACCAAATCAACGAAAATTTCGCCATTTTCGAGCCGAAAAAAATTAATTATAGCTAAACTAAACAAAATTACACTGCCATTTACATTCAGTGGCTTCCCACATGATAGATGAAGAGATTAAAAAATAGATTGAGTTAAACAATTGATATTTTCAAAAGTTATAGTGTTTACAAGCCTTGGGAACATGATAAATCCACACCTTAAGCCACTAAAACCCTTTTTTTATTTAAAAATAGCAATTAATCGATTTAAAAAAAATATTAATAAGTTCAACAATCATTTATCTTTCCAACAACGTGCTTTTTATATCATTTATATGTATAATATGATTGCTGGATACAATTTCATGCGACAAAACGTTGGAATTTTGATTTTTAGGCGTTAGTAGAACATACCCACGCGCTTTGCGCTCGGCATGCAATATTTGTGGAAATATCGTTTTAAATTTGGAAGGGTTATATTGTTTATTTATGAATAATAATACATTCATTGAAACTGAATGATATATTTATTATGACTTTCAAATATATATGTCAGTAGGACACGCGCGCCAACTATAACCTTCGCAGAAGTGCAAGCAATAAGTTTAATTAAGTTGAGTTACAATCTAGATTTCGAAAAAAACAATAAAAATAAGAAATAAGTTAGAAAATCGATTGTGGTGTATTCTTTATGGCAATAAATCGAGTACCATAAAGAATACATTAGTGAAATTCTCGTCTCGGAACGTTATCTTCCAATACAGACTTCTCATTTTGAAACTTGACAATTCAAACTTCAAACTATTTACTTAAACTAAAAAGACAGATTTTCTATTCGATTTGAAAAAGCGCAGTATAATCGATTCTCGATTAAATTGAGCATTTTAATTTTTTTTATAGGATAAGGGTGACAAACGAGCACACAGTCCACCTGATGGTAAGTGGTTGCTGTGGCCCATAGACATCTACATTTATCCTCGTTTGCGAATCAAAATGCAGATGCGTTGTCACCCGTGAGGACTAAGATGGAATGCCTCTTTTCCAGTAAAAAGGGTCTCCGGTTCTCTACACTCACCATACGAAACACAGCAGTGTTAAGCTGCTATTATATTATTATATTTAAGACGCTGGTATTCTGTGAGAGCGTGGTCCTTCCCCGGTCGAGCCGACGCATTCGTGCTACAACTATACTACTAATATAGCTGCAGCATGGCCCTACCACGTATAAAATTGATAAAACTCGACAACATGAAAATGTCAAAAATGGACAAAAGTGAAAAAATTGCTAGCAAATGCCAATCTGTCTTGTAAATATTTTTAATACTAAATTATTATTAAGTTTTTTTTTTTAATTTAAATTGGTAACAGATAGCTTACCATGGCCGGGTCTTGATGCCTTAATTTAGGCAGCAAATGTTAATAAACTGTCAGGGTCTCTAGCTGTTCAGGAACTGCGAGTTTTTACACTACAATATTTTAGAAAAAAAAAGCAATTTCAAATTCCCAGTGTATTAAATACGATCGGGCTGGAAACACGTCCATTACCAAACGGAAAATAAAAAATGGAAACCAAATCCAATGTAACTTTTTTCAATTCTACAACTTTACAACTCCGAAGGCGAAGAAAAGTTTAATGAGATGTTTTTTTTCTGAAGCGCTCCCTAACGAACCAAGACAACACATAGAGAATACTTAAAGTTCCCAATGTAAATAAAACAAGAAAATTATCCAAGAAAGAAGGGACCAAAAGGGATTTAAAAATTATCTTTGTAATTATTTTCTTGAGCGAGCAGCGGGACGTGGTTTAGCTCTTATATTAAAGTATATAAGACGCAACCAACGTTACGTTGCACGCTCCTCAGAACGCTGTTTACTTACCCTCATATTCAGAAGCGTTTTTAAACACTTGATTAGTTAAATAGTGTTTTGTCCCTTTCCAGCAACAAGTATCTCGCAAATGTCAGAATGAGGCAAACACTATTTAACTAATCAAGCGTTTAAATTTTTATAGCTTGACAAACGAGTGCACAGTCCACTTGTTGATAGGTAAATGCTGTGGTTTGGTGACTTAAACATCTCTATTAAGAATGAAAATGTAAACTTATCTCTTGTCTTGTCACCCCTGACTTACTTGGTAAAGCCAGGTAATTGTGGTTGTAACACGAATGGGCTAGCTCGACCGGGGGAAAGGGGGCAACCTCTCACATCATACCAGCGTAAAATAGCAGCCTAATGTTGCTGTTTCTCGTACGGTGAGTGTCGACAACTCTCAGGTTGACAACGCATCTGTGTTTTAATTCGTAATCAAAGATAGTTGTAGATGTCTATGGGCCACAGAAACAATTTTCCACCAGGTGGACCACGTGCTCGGTTGTCACTCGTGTGTGTATTATATATTATCTTTATTATTATTATTAAAGAACTTTATATACGAAATCGAAGCGTTGCAGATATTTTTTTCGCGTTTCAAGGTTCGTTAATGCATATTGCATTTAAGGAAAACATTAGATGTAGAATCATGAATAAAGAAAAAAGATAAATACGCACAGACCGACAGACAATTATTGCATTGAACGAACACTAGCTTATAATCAATTTCAAAACCCGATACCATGCTACCATGCCAAGATTGTAATAGATTATGTATTATTAAAAAAGTAAAAATCCTAAAATGTACATTGTTTCAAAAATCTTTAGACCCACTGAATATTTCGCAGCCGTTCTGGTAAATTGACAACATAAAATACGCATCTAATTTAGGATGCCATGTAAAACGTGGTGGAGAGAGCTAAACAACGTAACAATGTATGTAACAGGCTCATATATTCGTAGCAAAATCTGTTAAATTTACAACAATCTCATTATCTACGATTCATCACTGTCTAACATTGCCGTACTTATGACATTAGTTGAAAATAAACTCATGGCTCTTGAGAAATTACAATATGATGTTAATTCTGTAATTTAAGTCTGTATTTCTCATTGACAAAATTGTTCATGTTTATAATACAAAAATATTACTGTTTTGAATAGAATAGAATAAATTTTATTCAATTTAGATTACAAGTAATTCTTATAAAATTTTTTTTTCTTTTTACTGGTTCGGCAAAACCTCTGCCCTAGAAAAAATCGGCAAGAAACTCAGTGGGCCATTTTAAAATATCTGTACATAACTGTTTAACAGGCAAAGAAAGAATTACTTAATTATGTGTGTAAATATGTATCTTCATCATCTTTAAAGAGTACATTGCTGCTAGGTGCATCACTTCAAAGAGGGGATCTGTGAGCTGAGAATCCTGTCAAACGGGTACGCTATCGCAGTACTATAAATCTTTGATGAATAATCCGACTACTCATCGGGGTCTAAAGATTTTACGAATAAGTCGTATTCTTCATTTATGAACCATTGGATTAAATGGAATTACTTTGTTTGGATTTGTTTGGAATGGGATTACAACAAAAATAATTTCTTCTTTACCACCTTTTAAATAACTACACAAATAAAAACCTTTCTTGAAATGCCTCAGCTGTCATACATATCATCATTATCATTAGCATTAGATACCTTCACGGGTCCACCGCTGTATGTAGAAATGTCACAATGCACGATACTGAGCCACTCGAATCCAAACTACGTACCTTTTTACCTGGTCGTCACTTCATCGAGTGGCGCCATAGGGTTTTTATTTTTTACTTATTGCCCATAAAATTGTACAATTATTAATACAAATTAAACACAGCGCAAACCACTAAGGTTTAGTTGCTGTGCGTGCGTTCGCTATGCTTAAAAAAAAGAAGAAACAAAGTTACTATACCTATTCATGTAACTATTCGATCTTTGCTGTCCAAATACCTCACTAGAAAAATCTTCAGTTTGTTTTTTATATATATTATTAAGCTGCAGCTATATTAGTAGTATAGTTGTAGCACGAATGGGTCGGCTCGACTGGGGAAAGACCACGCTCTCATAGAATACCAGCGTAAAATAGCAGCTTAACACTGCTGTGTTTCGTACGGTGGGTGTAGAGAACAGGAGACCCTTTTTACTGGAAAAGAGGCATTCCGTCTTAGTCCTCGCGGGTGACAACGCATCTGCATTTTGATTCTTTATTGAGGATAGACGTGGATGTCTATGGCTCACAGCAACCACTTACCATCAGGTGGACTGTGTGCTCGTTTGTAAAAAATGTTCTTAGTGATATAATTAATAACAAAAATAATTCTTAATATGTAAATGTTTCTTTAAAACCTGTTTTTATTATAGCTTCTTAAAACATATTATAATACTGACAAAATGAGAACGTCACTCTGGCGGTTTCCAGTAAGCGTACCGTGATATATTTCGCAACTTAACACCGAAGCCGACAAATCTTCCTTGATGTATGTTGTTGTTCGCGGCGCTCTCGAATGCATGCGGGAACTCCAAACCATAACTGATTACACCGGCGGCTCATTTTAAACTTCGATGTTAACACAATAATAGTGATGAAATAGAAATGAATACGCAATAGTAACTATTTGAATAAGTTATTCCATTACAGCCTAAAAAAAAACTGCTCACATAGGTCTCTCACATATATTGCCTTATAAGGGGGATTATGCAATTTTTATAATTTTCTGCTGATGCCCATCATCTGTGTCATTTTCCCTTTGTTGTCTCTTACGACACCCACGGGATGATATGGGATAATCGATATTCTTACACCGCCACTACACGGTTAAATTTTTCAATAGGTTAGAACAACATCATTACATTTTTTTATAGGATAAGGGTGACAAACGAGCACACAGTCCACCTGATGGTAAGTGGTTGCTGCGTCCCATAGACATCTACATCTATCCTCTATTAAAAATCAAAATGCAGATGCGTTGTCACCCGTGAGGACTAAGATGGAATGCCTCATTTCCAGTTAAAAGGGTCTCCGGTTCTCTACACTCACCATACGAAACACAGCAGCGTAAAGCTGCTATTTTACGTTGGTATTCTGTGAGAGCCTGGTCCTTCCCCGTTCGAGCCGACTCATTCGTGCTACAACTATACTACTAATATAGCTGCAGCATGGCTCTACCACGTTATATCAAAAATGCTGGTGTAAGTTAATCTTGTCCCCATAACTTAAAAGACGAAGAAAATAGTTGCCGTTTTTAGTTTTATTTTACCTTACTTGTAGTAAACGCGCACATTGCTGTAGTGTGCATGCGATCAAGTACCGTCAGCAAGGAAAGTAATGAAGAAAAGTCGTTCGCAGTGATGTGAATACTAACGGGATCATCCCCGTCATTTCGGCAGATTTGTTAGACCACAAATCCTCGCTAAATAACACAGATTCCTTCCAAGGAATATGTATAATAATTCGTGTGGCTTTGAAAATCAAAACAACATCCTACTTTCAATATAGAAGAACCTACCATCTGCTTGGGATCCTATGATTAATAAAATTTAAATAAGCTCATTCTGCGTAGATCAAAACAAAACTTCTTAATTTTTTAACTAAAGGTAGCAATGGTTAACTGACATTGGGCGTTGAAAACCTAAGTCCCCTCTCACCATGAGAGCTGGCAGCTGTAAAGTACTCGAAACGTCGGGAATATAAAAAAAAGTAATTTGACGCGATAAAATTACGCGTTTAAAACTACTTTCTTAAACGTTTAGTGTTCACGTAAATATAAGAAATCATTAATTAATGTGAATTTTAACAAGCAACAGAATAAGGCCCGCCAGCCCTCGTGTGATATAACATCTATGATAATATGGTGTACGAATGCCGGAAGAACTATCTTGATCTAAATAACCCGGACTAGCGAAGGGAAACTGTTCACAAATCAAGTGAAACAATTACGACGTATCCTTTCTAAATTATAGACTTTTGTGCAGTCATCGTCATCATCATCACAGCCTACACAAAAATAGTTTGACCCATAACTACAAAAATAATGTATTTTCTATCGACTTCAAAAAAGAGCCTGTACTCAATTCGACTGTATGTTTTTTTATGTGTGTTACAGCATAACTTTTTACTGGGTGAACCGATTTCAATGATTCTTATTTTATTTGAAAGCTGGTACTTCACATGTAGGTCCATATAAACTTGATTGTGGTCTGACTTATAGTTTTTGAGTTATTCTTAATAATTTATATTGAAGTCGGCTGTGCATAATTTTTAACTTTAAATTATTTACAACCTCTAAAAGCACAGGTGTGTGTAACACCTTTTTCTTTTCTTTAAAAAACGTTACCCCCACATTAGGATTTTCTCCTGTATCGTGGAGGCAGTTTACAAACACAAATTGTACAAGGACAAACATCCAGTAAAGTAAAGTAAAGTAAAGTTGCAGCCTATTTACGTCCCACTGCTGGGCACAGGCCTCCTCTCATTTCTGAGAGGGTTTTAGAGCAAGGAATTGTCCACCGCGCTGCCCTAATGCGTGTTGGCGAACTTCACATATCTTCGAAATATTTTTTTTTATTTCTCAGTCATGCAGGTTTCCTCACGATGTTTTCCTTCACCGCCAAACACGTGGTAAATCAGCACTGAAAATTGCAATTAACAATTTCATTGGTGCCGGCGGGGATCGAACCCGGGTTGCTCGAGTACTGTGAAGCTTACAGCGAGTGCTAACCATCTGAGCTACCACGGCTCAGATAGTTAGCACTCAAAACATCCAGACCCGGAACAATTATTTGTAGGCCATACAAATACTTGTTCCGTGCGGGATTCGAACCCGCGCCCCCCAGCGCAGCAACTCATTGCTAGGACACTGCGCCACGGAGCCGTCAATATTTTTAAAATACCACAGCTTTAGAAACATCATAAAATAATTACAGCCCATCACACGTGACAAGTTCCCCAAGGAATGCCGAGCTATCTGCATTCACCAACTTCCTGCATATCTTATCAGGTCGTCACCCCATCTAGTGGGGGGCTGCATACTCTTCGCTTAACAGTACGAGGTTGCTACTCGAGAACTTTTCTTCCCCATCGGCTGTCGGTTCTTCGAGCTATATGGCCGACTCGTTGCCACTTCAGCTTACTAATCCGTTGGGCTATGTCGGTTCTATTGCGGATATCCTCATATCTTAGTCAAGTCAACTTGAGCTTCCTCATAAGGCCAGCCTTCTAGCCTGAGGAAGCTGTTTTTGCAGTAGTACACTTAATTAGGCTGAAGAAGTAGAAGAAAAAGAAATTCAGTAAACATAGTTGTGATTTTTTTTATAAAATAATGGTGACAAACGAACACACAGTCCATTTGATGGTAAGTGGTTGCTGTTTCCCATAGACATATACATCTATCATCGTTTGCGAATTAAAATGCAGATGCGTTGTCAGCCGTGAGGACTAAGGTAGAATGCCTCCATTTTTTTTTTTCTGTGGCAACCCTGGTGATAAGTTGTAAAAGTAATTGGTCTCGATAAATTTTAATAATTTAAATATTGTAAATTCATTATATCCACCTCAATTTTATGTTATAGTTAATAATTACTGCCGCTTTGTATTTAATATTTAAGAAAGTTGGTACATAAATGTTATAACAATCATTTTGGTGTTGGAACAAAAAAGTGACAGGTAACGAACATTGTTTTAAAATTATTGTAATTCTTATTTAATATCATTCCTTTTATAATTTTAAAGATCTATTCTATTACTCGGATATTTTACATTCTTTGCGGGTTTCTTTTCGAATTGTTTTAACGATAATTTGATTTGAGACTTGTAAATAAAAAAATAAATAAAACAATAACTCGATATTAGCTTACTCTGCTCCTTCTGTTTTCGATCTTTGTTTTCTTTTATTATTTATAATAAATAGTAAAATGAATACTCGCAGCGCCAAGACGCGCCAGATGGAGAACCAACTCCAGCTTGCGCTCCAAGAACTTAAGGCGTCCAGGGAGCAGTGTGAACTGTTGCTTAAGGAAAGGGATGATAATGAAAAAGAAATAGTTAGCATAATTGCCAAAAACACACAATTGAAATGTGATATGGTTAAGTTAGACACAGAATACACTAGTGTTATAAAAGAAAGAGATCAGCTACAGGGAATGGTTAATGAGTTTGACCGATGCAGCAAGGAATATGAGGAAGCTCTCAGGTTCATTGCTGCATTGAAGTTACAGTTGAATGAGGCTAATGAGCAAATAATACAATTTAAAACATATATATAGATAATCTTAACGCCTCCCAGACTCAAAGCCTGTTCTCTGAGCTTGTGCAATGTAATACTTCAAGAATTTTACAGCAATCTGCAACAATAGACTTGACTGGTGATGACTCTTCCACTTCAGGAAATTCAGTGAGGATTAATTGCAGTAAAACCAAATTGAAGAAGTATATAAAAGTTAATAAATATATAAGGAAAGTACAAAAATTAATAAAAAATAAGATTAATACCAAAAATTATGTTAATTTATGTAAACAAAAGCAAGCATTGATATATGAACTTAATTTGTATTCAATTGAGGTGGATAACATAAGAAAATGTTATGAGACTGACGTAGAGTGCCTAAAATCAGAAATATTATCTCTTACAAATTCCCTTCAAACTGTATCCAATAAATATAAATCAGCCCAAAACGAAATAAAAGAACACATACTGGCTATGGATAATCTGGTAAAGACATGTAAATACAATGAGGAGCGTTTTGACTCCTTAGTTAAACATCAATGTGAGTGTCAGCATTCAATACCAGCTTCTTCAGAGTCGGTGTGTGCTGATAATATTATACCACCACCAAAACTCTATGACAGTGCCATAGCAGAGGAGCTTAAAATAAAAAATAACTTAAATATTAACAAAAATAATATAATTGTGTATAGCGATGACATAGGAAAAAATCTAGGCATAACTTTAAATTTCTCTTTAAAGGGACAAAAAATTACAAATTGCTGCATGCCTGGAGCATCTTTTAGTGATATCCTAAATAAAATTATTGTTACTAAATTTTGCCCAAATAGTACAATAATAATTTTTGTTGGTAGAAGAGGCAGTGTAAACAACAAACAGTTATTAAGATATATTGAACAACTTAATAACTTAAATGTACTCAAAATTGTCTTGTTCACACTGCCTTATATACAGGGATTGCCACAGGAAAATAATTTAAGACATAATTTAAATATACAAATGCATAATTTAATATGTAATAATAATTTAAATTTGACATATAATTGTAATGATAATAATGACAAATTTCATGTAATTGACATAAATAATTTAATAAAAAAGTTTTGGACAAAAGATAGGTATTACCTATCCAAATATAATTTAAGACTGATAGCAAATGTGCTATCTTATTATTTACTTTTTAACTCAGCCAAGTTTTTGGCTACCAAGACTGCTTTTATTGGGCAGGATAATTATTTGACAATTAATTTGGAATCAGTTCCAACTAATTTAAATTAGTAAATGCGACAATAGAGGCAATCTCTAGCAATAATGAGAGTTTAATTAACTTTGAATGTAGCCCACAAATAAGTAATAAAAATTGTTTACACCTGGTGCATCAAAATATACAAGGCATGATGGGCAAAGAATTAGAAGTTGAATTGTTTTTAAATAGTAACAACATACATATCCTCTGTATTACTGAACATTGGCTAAAAGATTATAATTTCATGTTTAATTTCAGAAATCACCAGGTGGTCAGTTCCTTCAATAGAGAAAAAAGTTTACGTGGTGGCTCCTTAATACTAGCAGATAAATCATTATTATATAAAGAACGTAAGGATATAGTGAGCCTCTCTGTTGAGCGAACTGTAGAAATGGCTTGTGTCGAGCTCGAGCACCTCATTGTTGTGAGTGTTTACAGACCCCCATGTGCTACTTATGACTATTTTGAAAGGATTATGGAAGAAGTTTTGCTCAAACTTAGTAAACAGAACAAGTCTGTTGTAATATGTGGAGACTTTAACATCAATCTCCTTGAAACTTCTTCCATTAGTATTAAGTTTAGCTCATTGTTTAAATCGTATAATCTTGTTAATTTATTCTTAGAACCAACACGTATTGCTGGGCCTAGTGCGACCTGTATAGATAATATTTTTACAGATGTTAAGCCCTTGCATAAATCAATTATTCAAAATTTAAGTTCAGATCACTGTGGACAGTTGGTATCATTACCTTACATACACAAGAAACAGAAAAATAAGAAAGTTGTGTTTGTTCCAATAAATGAACATCGCTTGGAGAGGTTTAGAAGTAATATAATAAAAAGACTTCCATCACTTTCATTTAAAAACAGTGCTAATTATTTGTATGGTACGTTATTTAAAATTATAACTTGTGAATTTAGTAGGATATTTACTTCTAAAACTTTCTCTTTTAACAGTCGCAAATCATTTAATGAATGGGCGACAGTAGGAATTTATAAGAGTAGGCGAAAGTTATACGAGCTTTATAATGAAAGATCATATAATAGTAGTGTTATATTTAGAGATTATGTAAAAACATATTCTAAAATATTTAAAAAAGTGTGCGCCACAGCTAAGGCTTTACATTTAAGTAACAAAATTAAAACTGCATCAAACAAAATTAAAATGACCTGGAGAATAATAAATAGTGAAACGGGCAAGGTCAAACCGCGCAACTCGGATTTTCAATTGAATATTAACAATAATTTAACCCGATCTGATCAAGAAGTTGCTATGGCTTTTGAGAAACATTTTACTGATGTTCCTTTTTTGACAACTAAATCATTAAACTCTTCTCCTACTGTCGCCGAATCATTGCTTAAACAAAATGTAAAGGCTTGTTCAAATACTTTTAAATTCCATAGAGTACTGCCAAAAGATATCGTTAAATATTTTAAAACTATTGATGTTAAGAAAACGGCAGATTTATGGGGGATTTCCGTTAAAGTTATTTTATCTATAATAGATATAATAGCACCTTATCTAGCCACTATATTTAATACAAGCGTCGAATCTGGTGTGTTTCCTGATTTAATGAAACTTAGTAAAGTCATAACTTTATATAAATCTGGTAGTACATTAGACCCCGCCAATTTTAGACCAATTTCTGTACTACCAACATTTAGTAAAATTTTTGAAAAAATAATTTTAGATCAAATGTTAAGTTTCTTTAATATTAATAAATTGCTACATGGAAATCAATTCGGTTTTACAAGGGGTCGCTCAACAACTGACGCTGGAGTTGAGCTTATTAAACATATTTTTTGTGCATGGGAGAATTCAGAGGATGCTTTGGGTATATTTTGTGACCTTTCCAAGGCCTTCGACTGCGTTCACCATGAGACATTAATCAGGAAGCTACAGTACTATGGTGTCAAGAACACAGCGCTTAAACTTATAATTTCATATTTAAGTAATAGAATGCAGAAAGTTATTATTAATGGTAAAAGTTCTTCCGGCTCACCTGTACTAATGGGTGTCCCTCAGGGCTCAATTCTCGGCCCATTCTTGTTTCTAGTGTATATTAATGACTTACCTTCTATTGTAGAGGATAATCATGATATAGTATTATTTGCTGATGATACTTCTTTGATTTTTAAACTTAAACGTAAATCATTTAAATGTGACGAAGTGAATAATGCTATATCAAAATTAGTGCATTGGTTTAACGTTAATAATTTACATTTAAACGGAAATAAAACTAAATGTATTAAATTTACAACAACGAATGATAGAAATCTGAGTACCAATGTGTTTTTAAATGGGGAAGAACTGAGCCCTGTTGAATCCACTGTTTTTCTTGGCATCACTCTCGACGCAAAGCTTCAGTGGGGCCCCCATATATCCAAACTAGCAAGCAGACTAAGTTCTGCAGCCTATGCTGTAAAAAAGATTAGAGGTCTCACTAGTGTCGAGACAGCTAGATTAGTTTATTTCAGTTATTTCCATAGCATAATGTCTTATGGGATTTTGTTATGGGGAAATGCGGCTGATTCAGAAACTATTTTTGTTTTACAGAAGAGGGCCATTAGAGCTATTTACAACCTAAAACTGAGAGAGTCTCTTAGAGATAAATTTAAAGAAATAAATATATTAACTTTGGCCTCTCAGTATATTTACGAAAATTTAATGTATGTTCACAAAAACAAAGGTAGTTTTAGTAAAAAAAGTGATGTGCATTCTGTAAACACTAGGAACAAACACAAGCTAGTGATACCAGTTTCTCGACTCCACAGAGTCAGTAATTCATTCTTGGGGCAATGTATACGCTATTACAACAAGGTCCCGGAAAGTGTACAGGCTCTCAACATTAGCAAGTTTAAATGTTTTGTTAAGTTGAAACTGTATAAAAAGGGTTATTATAGTATAAATGAATACATGGTTGATAATAACCCCTGGGAATGAGGTGATCGCTTCCAAGCTGTTTCTAAAATAAATTTTGTACTTATATAGTTAGTACAACCATTATTGTAAAATTTGCTTTAAAAAAAAAGTCCCGCTGGGTTTCTTGCTGGTTCTTCCCAGGACAGAGGTTTTATTTTTCGAACCAGTGGTAAAGTAAAAAATGACTTTCAATAAGTATTACACATGTGATCTATATTGAATAAAAAATTATTCTATTCTATTCTATTCTATTCTTTAAAATTTACATTACATTAATTCCAGTAAAAAGGGTCTTCGATTCTCTACACTCGCCATAAGAAACACAGCAGCATTAAGCTGCTATTTTACGCTGGCATTCTGTAAGAGAGTGGTACTTCCCCGGTCAAGCCGACCCATTCGTGCTTCAACTATACTATTAATATAGCTGCAGCATGGCCCTACCACGTAAAAACTGGCATGCCATGGCATGATGGCAGCCTATTATAACTTCAAATTTAGACGAAGAACTCTCCGTGGTACTGCCATAGAACACAGTATTGAAACACCAACCCAATAGTGAATTATAGCATAGTAATCATAAATAACTCTCTCTCTCGCGTACTGTGAAACTCACAGGGAGCGCTTACCATCTGAGCTACCACGGCTCTCTAACCATCTGAGCTACCACGGCTCAGTCCACCTGATGGTAAGTGAATGCTGCGGCCCATAGACACGCACATCTATCTTTAGTTAAGAATCGAAATGCAGATGCATTGTCAGCCCTAAATACTAAGATGAAATGCCTCAATTCCAGTAATAAGGTGCCGGTACTCTGCATTAACCATACGAAACACACCAGCTATAAGCTTCTATTTCACGCTGGTATTCTGAATCTGTTCTCATCATCATCGTCATCATTACAGTCCTTCACAAGTCCACTACTGAACATAGGCCTCCCCCAAAGAATGCCACAAAGCACGGTCCTGAGCCACCCGCATCCATCGACATCCTGCATGTCTTACCAGGTCATCACTCCATCTTGTGGGGCGACGCCCTACACTTCGCCTACCGGTACGAGGCTGCCACTCGAGAACCTTTCTTCCCCATCGGTTGTCGGTTCTTCGAGCTATATGGCCGGCCCACTGCCACTTCAGCTTACTAATCCGTTGGGCTATGTCGGTTACTCTGGTTCTACTGCGGATATCCTCATTCCTAAGTTTATCACGCAGAGAAACTCCGAGCGTAGCCCTCTCCATAGCTCGCTGAGCGACCTTGAGCTTCCTCATACGGCCAGCAGTGAAGGACCACGTCTCAGTTCCGTAAGTCATCACTGGCAACACGCACTGGTTGTACAATTTTGTTTTAAGTGTTTGAGGTATTTCTGACGAGAAGATGTGTCGTAGCTTCCCGAACGCTGCCCAGCCGAGTTGAATCCGTCGATTGACCTCTCGGTCGAAGTTGGACTTACCTAGTTGGACTATTTGTCCCAGGAAACATACTCGTCAACAACTTCGAGCTTAGTGCTCCCAACAACTACCGGCATAGGTGTGACATGGACATTAAACATAATCTTTGTTTTGTCCATGTGCATCTTAAGACCTATCCGTTGGGAGACACTATTGAGGTCATTGAGCATAGTGCTCAGTTCCTCCAGCGATTCTGCCATGAAGACTATATCGTCGGCAAATCGAAGGTGAGTGATGTCCTCGCCATTGATGTTAATACCGTATCCTTTCCGGTCCAGAAGCTTGAAAACGTCTTCCAATGCAGCGGTGAAGAGTTTCGGGGATATGACGTCACCCTGTCTTACACCTCTCTGCAATTGGATAGGTTTCGTACTCTGGTTCTGTACTCGGATAGTCATCGTAGCTCTACTGTACAAACACTTCAGCACTTCGATATACCGACAGTCAACTTGGCACCGCTGAAGGGACTGCAGAACCGCCCAAATTTCGACGGAATCAAAGGCTTTCTCATAGTCCACATACGCCAGACATAGTGGCAAATTGTACTCTTCGGACTTCTGTACAATTTTCCGTAGGGTATGTATGTGGTCTATGGTGCTAAAGCCCTTTCGGAAACCGGCTTGTTCGGGAGGCTGGAAGTCGTCAAGTCTACGCGCGAGACGATTCGTTATGACTCTCGAAAACAGCACGTAGACGCGGCTCAGAAGGGAAATCGGTCTGTAGTTCTTCAAGAGAGCGTTGTCACCTTTTTTGAAGAACAAGACCACCGCACTTCTGCTCCACGCCTCCGGTGTAATGCCACCATGGAGGACGGAATTAAAGAGCTTCTGAAGGACTTCAAGTACCGGTCTTCCACCCGCTTTCAGAAGCTCCGCTGTAATTCCATCCTCGCCTGGGGCCTTGCCGTTTTTAAGGTGCTGGAGAGCCATTCTAATCTCGCTCAGACTGACGTCCGGGATATCTTCGGAATAGTGTCGAATAAGACTCGCTCTTGCATCGTTATTCACACTTGCGTGTGGCTCCAACGATGACGTGTACAGCTGCCCATAGAACCTCTCAATCTCACTCAAAATCTCAGGTGCCCCGGAAACGATGCTGCCCCATTCGGTCTTCAGCTTTGACAGTTGGCTCTTTCTGGCAGACAGATCTCTGGCAAAGACTTTGGAGCCTTGGTTCCGCTCGATCGCTTCTTCAATACGAGCTGTATTGAAGTTGCGTAAGTCTCGCCGCATGCATTTGGAGATCTGTCTGTTCAGTTGCCTGTATGCTATCAAATCTGTTGAAGAATGTAGCCTCATCTCCCGTCTAACAGCCATGAGATTAAGAGTGTGATCGGAGAGTTTTTGTGTTCTTCTGCGGCGGGTCTTGCAGAACTTAGCTCCGACCGCATGGACAGTTTCCACGAGCTTTTCATTCATATCGTCCACTTCATTTCAGTCTTCTAGGCACTGAAAACGGTTTTGTAACTCGAGCTGAAAGTTTTCAGGACCTTGGATTAGAGCACGAGGGGAACGGAGCGTTGACTTTATCAGACGAGACATCTCCAACTTAACATTTAGGTTCAGTGTGCCTCTAACCATTCGGTGATCGCTGCCGGTTTTCACCCTCGCGATCACTGAGACATCACTGAACAGTTGTCGTCTGGTCGTCATAATGAAATCAATCTCATTTTTTGTCGAATCGTCGGGGCTCGACCAGGTCCACTTCCTGTGGGGCCGCTTCTTGAAGAAAGAGTTCATCATAAAGAGTCCCTCTTTCTCCATAAAGTCGGCCAGCTACTGGCCCCTTGGGTTCCGTTGCCCTATTCCAAATTTCCCTACTTTCAGCTCACCGTTCTCTCTTGTGCCTAGTTTTGCATTGAAGTCTCCCATTAACACCGTATATTGGGTTTTGGAGGAATGCATGGCTCTAGAGATATCCTCATACATTTCCTCCACCTCCTCATCGGGGTGTGCCGAGGTTGGTGCGTAAACCTGTATGACCTTCAGCGAATACCGTTTGGTGATTCTAAGTATAAGGTACGCAACCCTCGACGACACACTCCCGATCTTTACAACGTTGTTAACGAGAGACTTGTGGACGATAAATCCGACACCTCCTTGGGACAGATGGTCGCCCTCCCGGTGATAGAGCAAGTTGCCGGATTCAAGGATTACCGTGTCCTCCCTCTCTTCGGACTTCGGATAATCTTATAATATGCCAGCGCAACTTGTCTATCTCTTCTTCCAGCTCCACGATCTTCTCGTCAGTCCTCAGGGTGCGTGCGTTGTACGTTGCCAGGTCGAGTCGTCGTAGGTGGCAACCGAACTTCCACCGGAGATTCTTAGCACCCCCTGCCCCGCCGTTACCATGGTCGCCACCGTAGCCAGGAATAGCGAGGCCGCCGGGGACTGGGGGCCATCTGTTTGTTGTTTTGAGCATTGGGGGGTATTTGCCATAGTTGCCACGCTTGGCGAGCGGGTTGGCAACCGCAGTTTTTTTATTGTAATTTTGTCTATTATCAGGAAGATGCTGCTGCCCATCTCCCGCCTTTTTCCCTTTGTCGCCTTTTACGACACCCACGGGAGGATATGGGGTAGTGGATATTCTTGACCGCCACTACACGGGAACTCTCTTCTACAGTTAATAAATAAAATAAATGTCACAATCGCGATAAATATTTACCTAATTTAAATTATTGTATGAAGGCAATTATATCCGTGTTGATTTGAACAAATGAAATTACCAAAAAGCATTCACGTCATAATTGCTCAACCACAAATCAATTATTAATATTAACGTTTTGCATATCAATTTAAACAGTAATTATTTTAAAGAGTGATAATTTGTTAATGATGAAACAGGCTCATCAACTGCTTTAACTAATGGTAGATCGATCTCTCGAAACATCATTATCAATAAACATACCGATTTATTTTAATTTTTAATATGTAAGTTATAATGTTCCCCAGACCGAAATTTGGTCACGGCGTGTGTTTTAAACATAGCAGTTTGCTAAAGTTGACGATGAATGTATTATATTTTCTTATATTTTTAATTATTCTGCCAAGGAAGCTAGAATACAGTTAGAAGCTGTACTTCCTGACATGTATATAGAGCGTGAGCTAGACTCCCTTCCTTATGCAACGTGCATTGTCGCAAGTTGTTATGAATTCCTGATGAAAAATACAAAAACTTTTGATAAACGTTAACCAATAATATAAATTGGTGGTGTGAAATAATATTATTTTCTTTAAGTATAACGCGCAATGATTCATTTACGCCTAACTCAAAATTAACTCCTTTAGCTATGTAATGATCATGGATATCCATCATCCATGAAATCGTTTTTCTCGAATCTTCATCCAATAAATTCATATGACTATGAACTAAAACTACCAGTTTCCTGCTTAATTTTTGCTGAGAAATGCATTCTTATCATTAGAGAGAGCCTATTCTAACTCGATAATTTGATAATTAAATTCTAAAGCTACTTTTAATGCTTTCAATTTATGTTTTATCGCATCTGTGATCATGTCACTTCTGAACGACATGACCGATTGAAGTCTTATTCACTCACTAATATTTATATTCAAAACAAGCGATTCGCCCCGGTTTCGCACGGGTGACTTCCGGATCTAGACAACAGTACCACCTCCCGGGTCCAAATGTAAATTTAAACCATCTAAGGACCTATTCAAATACACACGGTTGAGCTGTTTTTGTGTTTTAGCGAGACTAACAAAAAATAACCGGCATAGTGCGAGTCGGACTCGCGCACCGAGGGTTCTGAACAAATCCGTAGGTATATAAGAAGTATAAATTATTAAAAATATTTTTATTATATAATGATTTTTATTATTTGACGGCTCCGTGGCGCAGTGGCTTAGCAAAGAGTTGCTGCGCTTAGGGGCGCGGGTTCGAATCCCGCACGGAGCAAGTATTTGTATGACCCACAAATAATTGTTCCGGGTCTGGATGTTTGTCCTTGTCCAATTTGTGTTTGTAAACTGCCTCCACGATACAGGAGAAAATCCTAGTGTGGGGGAAACTTTTTTTTTTAATAAATAAATAGATGTAACTAAAAATTTATGCTATTCGCAATTTTTCCTTTATCTGTACTATGATACGTCGCTTCGTACCAAATTTTAAGATTTTGAGTTCACGGGAAGTACCCTGTAGGTTTTGATTCCCTTACGAATGTCGAAAATTTGCGATATAAACGGCTGTATCTTTTGATTACGTTGGCTTACAAGTTTGATTTTTTCACAGCTCCAAGGGACAGTAGACTTGAGTATTTGATATGAATTTCACCTTGATACCTCCACGCTTTCCTGAGAAAAAGGGTCTTGACAGACAGACAGACAGACAGACGGACAACAAAGGGATCCTATAAGGGTTCCGTTTTTTCCTTTTGAGGTACGGAACCCTAACCTAACCCTAGGTTTGTTTAATGCCTAATAGGTGGCACGGTATTTAATTGTTAATAAATTTTATATTTACCACTAGCTGTTCCTCGCGACTTTGCCCGCGTGTTATTTGGGGTTTTAATTTTTTTGCGCAGAATCCTAATTCTTCTCCTAAAATAAAAGTAGCCTAAGTTACTCCTTGTGACATTAGCAATCTGCCAGTGAAAATCCCGTCAAAATCAGTCCAGCCGTTTTGAAGATTAGCCGGAACAAACAGACAGACAGACGGACAGACAGAGAGACAGGCAGACAAAAACTTTAAAAAGTGTATTTTTGTTGTAAGTACCGTATATACTTTCATATGTATTTAGTAAAAAGCTGTAATTTTGACATTACAAACAGAAACTTCAATTTTATTTATTTGTATAGATTAACCTTGGGAAGGATATTTGCCATAATTGCCACACTTGGCAGCAGATTGGAAACCACAGTTCTTTATTTTTACTAAGCTGTTCATCTGGAAGATCCTGCTACCCATCTCCTGGTTCAGTTTCCCTTCGTCACCTCTTACGACACCCACGGGATGAAATGGTGTATTGAATATACTTACACTGCAGCTACACGGTGAAATTTCATATTCACACTGTGAAAAGAAGTGAATTTATTGACTTCTTATATTTACGCGAAGAGTATACAATAAATTAAACTATTTTTTACGGATTTTATCGCGTTTAATTAAACTTTTTAATTCCCGACTTTTCGTGTGCTTTACAGCAACCCATGATCACGGGGAGGACTGAGGTGTTTGACGTCCTGATATCATAGTTAGCCCAGCTACCTTCAGTTTTTGAATATTCATTTTTTAATTGTTTTGCGTAGATCGGACCAAAAATTAATATTCAAAATATATTATTTTTACGGATTTTTATATATAAAATCCGTCAAAATTAGTTTCATTTAAAGAGTAAATTCAGAGTAAAAATTATCGAACCATATATTGGAAAGGATAGAACAACTGCTGATAGTGCCGATAGATATAATTTTAAAATGATAACCGAGCTATTATTTCAACTAGTGGTAAGTTGTTACTGCAGCATATTGACGCGGTAACGTTATGTGCGTACTGCCATAAGTCTGACGTTGTTGTCGGCATTTAAACTGGTAACGTTAATCAATGTTAATTAAGAGCTGTCAGTCACCATTGACAGGAGGATCCACGGAAGAGGATGCTCCAAAGTATTCATATTTAGACGGCTCCGTGGCGCAGTGTTTATCAATATTTACGGCGCTGGGGGTCGCGAGTTCGAATCCCACACGGAAAAAGAATTTGTATATTAAAAGTGAAAGTTACAGCATATAAGAAATATCCGCCGCGCCCCAACGCGTGGTAGATCAACACTTAAAATTTCAATTAACAATTTCACTGGTGCCGGTGGGGGGGGGGGGGGATCAGACCCGGGTTGCTCGCATACTGTGAAACTTACAGCGAGCGCTAACCATTTGAGCTATCACGGCTCTTTGTATGACCTACAAGAAATTTTTCTAGGTCAAGAGGTGTGTTCTCAAGCAATTTATGTATGTAAACTGTCTCGTAACGTTTTAATAGAAACACTTAAAAAAGGATATTAATTTACTCGCAGTTGTAAAAAAATGTGTTAATAGACATAAATTCTCTACTGTGGCCGTGAAAGAAAAAGGGATCTCCCGCTAGGCAAGGTGTTCTGCCCGGGGAGCGGCCAACACTCTGAGTAGTAGTGTTAGTAGTTCGGAGGTATTCTATATATACTGCTTTTACTTCGGAACTTTGATAGCGCGATTTAGGCTTCGATGTATTTTCGCTTGTAGCGCGACGACAGTGTCGCTACACTACTTACAAATTTTAATTAAACCGCTTTATTTTTAGAACAAAAGCATTCCGAAATAAAAATTTACAATTATTCTGTTATTTGCAACCTGTCACCGGGTGCAGTCACCTCTGACAACTAAGATGGAATGCTCTTCACAGACTGTAATAATTAAGTACGTGTCAAACGTTATGCTCACATACTTTGTGAGCTTGACTCATCAAGGGTGTAGTTTTGGTATAAGACTGTCCACTACCCCATTTCGTCCAGTGGTTGTCGTAAGAGGCAACAAAGGGAAACAAATCAATCGAATAAAAATAAAAAAGCGGAAGGCAGCTTGCCAAGCGTTGCAGTTATCACAAATATTCTCCCTATGAGGCTTTAATAGACTGTAAAGGTAACAGTATAGTATTCTATACCTGAACGCTTTCTCCTGTACCTTAAATCCTGATCAGTATGTACCAACAATAGCACATGCAAATTTCAACCCCGCGAGAGCCATAAACTTCAATTTGTCAACCGTATCTTTCGATATACGGTTTTTTCGCTTTTAGTGTTGTATCTCGACATCATAAAATTTAAAGCATAAAATATTTTCACAGCTACTGCCGTAACAATAGTTTAAAATCGAATAGAATTTATTGTATTCGTCTATAGGATAGGTTTTATTATGAAAAAACCGGCCAAGCGCGTGTCGGACTCGCTCACGAAGGGTTCCGTACCATTGTACAAGATTTAATACAATGTATGCAAAAAATACACGTTTCTAATAGCTGGAGAGGAAATTTTAACTGTTCACCTATTACAGATCATGAGATATAGCCCGCTAACAGACAGATGGACGGATAGTGGAGGCTTAGTAATAGGGTGCCGTTGTTTACCTTTCGGGTAAGGAAAAAGTATCAAAAACTGCTAAATAATGTATTGTTGACTATTTTCTTATTACTATATTTCTTTTCAGAAGTCAGGAGTTAGGATTCAGGAGTAAGGAGACAGGTTAGGCAGTTGGCGGCGTTTCACCCCCGTGCCTCGAAAAACACGTAAAGGCGTGGGTCCTGCGCCTTATCTCATGTCGGAAAACCGTCCTATCGGACTATGAAAGTGAGGGAATAGAGAGTGCAGCTGTATTTGCGCATATACTCGGACACTTTAAATCCTGTCCTGCGCATCTGCGCCATCTGGCTAGTCTCCTTTGGGACTGGCACGGAGAGCTAATCTCGGTATTATAGAGAGTACATCGCTCCTGCGATTCTAGGTCGATAGTACAGTACAGTTACCGGTTTATGAAGGTTAGTAATGCTCTCTGTGCAAGAGCAAATGACACCAGTGCGAATCATATGTCAGTGAAGGAGCAAGTGCCAGAAGTGTTCCTTATAAATCTGCGGTGAATCGAATTGAAGACAACTTTAATTTTTTATAGAATAAAGGTGACAAACGAGCAAACAGTTCACCTGATGGTAAGTGCATGCTGTGACCCATGGACATCTATATCTTTCCTTGGTTAATGATCAAAATGCAGATGCGTTGCTACCCCTAAGAACTAAGATGGAATGCTTCGTTTCCATCAAGAAGGATCTCTGGTTCTAAAGACTCAACACTCAGAAAACTAGTAGCATTGAGTTGCTGTTTTACACTGGTATTCTGTGAGAGTATGGTCGACTCGACAGGGGGAGGCCTGTTGAGTCGATTCATTCGTTCTACAACCATAATATAACTGCAGAATTGCTCCACCACGTATACTTTTATAATTCTATAAAAAAACTTGGACTGGCTTGCTGGAGCTGGAAACTGCAGAAGATGATATTTTGGTGGGAAAATATATTTTTTTAATTAATGAAGACAGGGAAGAGTAGCTTGACCGTTGAAGTACCTTAAGACAGCCTTTGCATGTTGCGCGTTCACATCACGTCGGGTAATTGTAAATGGTAATTTCGCAGTGGAAGTAAAAGAGGAGACCTCCCGCCGGGCAAGGAGTTAAGTCCAGGGTATATGTTTGTATGCTCCGATATTCTAATAAGGATTCCGTTATTTCGATAGCACGATTTAGCGCGGTTAGTTTACGATTAAGGCGTTACGTGACAGCGTCGCCACAGTCTTGCAATCGGATAAATCCATGACTGTGCCAAATATCGTTGGAGAAATAAGACACAGCGCTTCTGGTAGTACAAATATGTAGAACGAGTGGAAGAGAATCGGAGTGTAGAGAGCAGAAGATTTCTACCGATTGGCCGATGCCTAGTTGGTCGACCCGACATATCGCTGCAGCGACACAATAGACCCGACCTCATTATTAAAACTGGTTATATTTGGCGAACGAATGCGCAGGGCTGAAGCAAGTAGCGTGTTGTCGGGTTGTCTAGACCCACGTCTGGGACGCAATGACCCTGAAATGGGCTACATGGCTACTTATTATAGTAGTAAGTATGTGACCAGTAATTGTTAAAAAACTTCCGATAAAATATCCTAAGTGTTACATATTATCGTTCACGATCTGCTCTTCATATATTCCGTAAATAAGCTATAGAAACGTGGATTTGAGTGTTAATTTTAACACCATTCCACTATTCCAAGCTACCGAAAATCTGTAGCTCGAATTCCACGCCAACAAGCTACAGGTAGTCAGTGCATAACATGTCACGTAAACATTTCAATGGCCTTTTAAGTTCTCTGCCGTACATTGGTTGAAGTTGCAATAAAAATAATATAGGTTTAGATAGACAATAGATTGTGTATGGAATTGGATAATTATTCTTCTTGTTTGAAGTCGCTTTAAAATAAAACGTCTTATACACGGTCCATCTTCACGTACGTCCCGCCAAGGTCATGCACGACGCACGACGCAAAACGACAATGATTAGGTTTGACGTGTGTCAATGTGATGCAAAGGACAAGATATATCATGATTTCTATCGTAACTCCAACTCCAAGAGGTCATTTTATAATGCCAAATACCGCCAAATGTGGTAAAGCTATGGCGAATTTGTTCCTATAAATCAACCTATGGGGGAGGCCTATGTTCAGCAGTGGATTTTAATAGGATGCAATGGTATTGTAATGGTAACTACCAAAAACATTTTAAATTTATATTAATATTGAATGAGCAGGAAAGTGGACTCTGGCTGTAGCCGGGATAACGCATTGAAGTTGAAGAAGTAGAATATTCTTATCGCATGTTCAAGAGATATGTACATATGTATATTATATCCATATTTTTTAAACAAACACACACACTAAACATTTCTAAACATTGGCCTCTTTCATAGATTGCTTCATAGGATGGATATTTCACATAGTTTGCCATACTTGGCAGGACAGTTGCCAAACAATTTCTTTATTTTTGTCTGTTACACATACTACACGCTGGTTTCTTTCCCTCTGTCGGCTCTTACGACACCCTCTATATGATATCGGCTAGTGTATATTCGTATACCACCACGGCGCGGTTATATAATATGTCGCTGTATTTATTAAATGCATGGAAGCGATATCGATCATGTTTTGAGTTAGCACAGGTGCATACGAGAGCTCAGCACACAATAAACATCAACGGTGATTTGTCAGTTCAGGCTCACGTTACGAAATATATCGCAGCGCACCTACTGTATTATTCAAGATTTACGTGCGAACAAAACCATAAAGTTGTTTAAAAAATGCAGTATGGAGAACGCATGTCTAATGTAAGGTTTCTATTTATAAAAAAAAACAGTAAGTGTTTTGTAATAGTAGGGGAGTTTCAGGAGTGAATAATTTTTTCCTTTATTTTATTTTTTCTTTTTAATTTTCTTTCCATAAGTTTTAATACTTGGCACTACACGGCTTTATGTAGTTAAAATGTTTTTTCCTGTTTATAATCAGTATCGGGAGAGTCGGGAAATTACAAATATTTGATAAGTGTATGTTTGTTTTTCGAACCTGTGATTAGTTAGGACTAGTTTATTGAACCCATGTCTCTAGTGTGTACTGAAAACCAGCGTTATAGTTACCGTTATGTAGTTTCTTTAACATTTTGCTGAGTAGATGTCATTTTAATTCCCGAATTATTTAAAGTAAAGAAATTAAAGTTTCCTTATATTTCAGACAGACATTCCGAGTGCCGTGGTAGCTCAGGAGCTCAGCGTTTGCTGTCAATTTCATAGTACATTAGCAACCTGGGTTCGATTCCCGCCGACAACAATGAAATTGTTATTTGCAATTTTAAGTACCACTTGATTGGCGGTAACAACGGTAAGAAAAACATCGTGAGGAAATCTACATGTCTGAGAAATCATTTTATATTGCATTTATTAATATCATCATCATCATCATTACAGCCCTTCACAAGTCCACTGCTGAACATAGGCCTCCCCCAAGGAATGCCACAAAGCACGGTCCCGAGCCACCTGCATCCATCGACTTCCTGCATGTCTTACCAGGTCGTCACTCCATCTTGTGGGGGGACGCCCTACACTTCGCCTACCGGTACGAGGCTGCCACTCGAGAACCTTTCTTCCCCATCGGTTGTCGGTTCTTCGAGCTATATGGCCGGCCCACTGCCACTTTAGCTTACTAATCTGTTGGGCTATGTCGGTTACTCTGGGTCTACTGCGGATATCCTCATTCCTAAGTTTATCACGCAGAGAAACTCCGAGCATAGCCCTTTCCATAGCTCGCTGAGCAACCTTGAGTGTCCTCATACGGCCAGCAGTGAAGGACCACGTCTCAGTTCCGTAAGTCATCACTGGCAACACGCACTGGTTGTACAATTTTGTTTTAAGGTTTTGAGGTATTTCTGACGAGAAGATGTGTCGTAGCTTCCCGAACGCTGCCCAGCCGAGTTGAATCCGTCGATTGACCTCTCGGTCGAAGTTGGACTTACCTAGTCGGACTATTTGTCCCAGGTAAACATACTCGTCAACAACTTCGAGTTTAGTGCTCCCAACAACTACCGGCATAGGTGTGACATGGACATTAAACATAATCTTTGTTTTGTCCATGTTCATCTTAAGACCTATCCGTTGGAAGACACTATTGAGGTCATTGGGCATAGTGCTTAGATCCTCCAGCGATTCTGCCATGAGGACTATATCGTCGGCAAATCGAAGGTGAGTGATGTACTCGCCATTGATGTTAATACCGTATCCTTTCCAGTTCAGAAGCTTGAAAACGTCTTCCAATGCAGCAGTGAAGAGTTTCGGGGATATAACGTCACCCTGTCTTACACCTCTCTGCAATTGGATAGGTTTTTTTTTTATATGATAAGGGTGACAAACGAGCACACAGTCCACCTGATGGTAAGTGGTTGCTGCGGCCCATAGACATCTACATCTATCCTCTATTACAAATCAAAATGTAGATGCGCTGTCACCCGTAAGGGCTAAGATGGAATGCCTCATTTCCAGTAAAAAGGACCTCCGGCCACCTGCACTCACCAAGCGAAACGCAGAGGTAAACCTCTACTTCACGCTGGTTTTCTGTGAGGTCGTGGTACCACCCCGGTTCGAGCCGGCCCATCCGTGCGACAGTAAAAGATGCCGCGTGGGTCTACCACTGTTAAAACTGTTTCGTACTCTGGTTCTGTACTCGGATAGCCATCGTAGCTCTACTGTACAAACACTTCAGCACTTCGATATACCGACACTCAACTTGGCACCGCTGAAGGGACTGCAGCACCGCCCAAATTTCGACGGAATCAAAGGCTTTCTCATAGTCCACATACGCCAGACATAGTGGCAAATTGTACTCTTCGGACTTCTGTACAATTTGCCGAAGGGTATGTATGTGGTCTATGGTGCTAAAGCCTTTTCGGAAACCGGCTTGTTCGGGAGGCTGGAAGTCGTCAAGTCTGCGCGCAAGACGATTCGTAATGACTCTCGAAAACAGCACGTAGACGCGGCTCAGAAGAGAAATCAGTCTGTAGTTCTTCAAGAGAGCGTTGTCACCTTTCTTGAAGAACAAGACCACCGCACTTCTGCTCCACGCCTCCGGTGTAATGCCACCATGGAGGACGAAATTAAAGAGCTTCTGAAGGACTTCAAGTACCGGTCTTCCACCCGCTTTCACAAGCTCCGCTGTAATTTCACCCTCGCCTGGGGCCTTGCCGTTTTTAAGGTGCTGGAGAGCCATTCTAATCTCGTTCAGACTGACGTCCGGGATATCTTCGGATTTGTGTCGAATAAGACTCGCTCTTGGATAGTTACTCACACTTGCGTGTGGCTCCAACGATGACGTGTACAGCTGCCCATAGAACCTCTCAATCTCACTCAAAATCTCAGGTGCCCCGGAAACGATGCTGCCACATTCGGTCTTCCGCTTTGACAGTTGGCTCCTTCTGGCAGACAGATCTCTGGCAAAGACTTTGGAGCCTTGGTTCCGCTCGATCGCTTCTTCAATACGAGTTGTATTGAAGTTACGTAAGTCTCGCCGCATGCATTTGGATATCTGTCTGTTCAGTTGCCTTTATGCTGTCAAATCTGTTGAAGAATGTAGCCTCATCTCCCGTCTAACAGCCATGAGATTAAGAGTGTGATCGGAGAGTTTTTGTGTTCTTCTGCGGCGGGTCTTGCAGAACTTAGCTCCGACTGCATGGACAGTTTCCACGAGCTTGTCATTCATATCGTCCACTTCGAAAGGTTTCGGGACTTTGGATTAGAGCACGAGAGGGACGGAGCGTTGACTTCATCAGACGAGACCTCTCCAACTTAACATTTAGGTTCAGTGTGCCTCTAACCATTCGGTGATCGCTGCCGGTTTTCACCTTCGCGATCACTGAGATATCACCGAACAGTTGTCGTCTGGTCGTCATAATGAAGTCAATCTCATTTTTTGTCGAACCGTCGGGGCTCGACCAGGTCCACTTCCTGTGGGGCCGCTTCTTGAAGAAAGAGTTCATCATAAAGAGTCCCTCTTTCTCCATGAAATCGGCCAGCTGCTGGCCCCTTGGGTTCCGTTGCCCTATTCCAAATTTCCCTACTTTCAGCTCACCGTTCTCTTTTTTGCATTGAAGTCTCCCATTAACACCGTATATTGGGTTTTGGAGGAATGCATGGCTCTAGAGATATCCTCATACATTTCCTCCACCTCCTCCTCGGGGTGTGCCGAGGTTGGTGCGTAAACCTGTATGACCTTCAGCGAATACCGTTTGGTGATTCTGAGTATAAGGTACGCAACCCTCGTCGACACACTCCCGATCTTTACAACGTTGTTAACGAGAGACTTGTGGACGATAAATCCGACACCTCCTTGGGACAGATGGTCGCCCTCCCGGTGATAGAGCAAGTTGCTGGATTCGAGGATTACCGTGTCCTCTCCCTCTCTTTGGACTTCGGATAATCCTATAAAATGCCAGCGCAACTTGTCTATCTCTTCATCCAGCTCCACGATCTTCTCGTCAGTCCTCAGGGTGCGTGCGTTGTACGTTGCCAGGTCGAGTCACCGGAGATTCTTAGCACCCCCTGCCCCGCCGTTACCATGGTCACCACCGTAGCCAGGAATAGCGGGGCCGCCGGGGACTGGGGGCCGTCTGTTTGTTGTTTCGATCATTAGGGGGTATTTGCCATAGTTGCCACGCTTGGCGAGCGGGTTGGCAACCGCAGTTTTTTTATTGTAATTTTGGCTATTATCAGGAAGATGCTGCTGCCCATCTCCCGCCTGTTTCCCTTTGTCGCCTTTTACGATACCCACGGGAGGATATGGGGTAGTGGATATTCTTGACCGCCACTACACGGCTATTTATTAATATATAATTTATTTATTAACATATTTATTATTGTATTTATTCTCATATATGTTTACATCTATTTTGTGTCAATGGACAAAAGTATTTTACTATTAGGTGGACTGTGTGCTCATCTGTCACTTTTAATTACAAATTGATAATACGAATAATCTCCCTGAATAATTAATCAAACAATTATTTAGATAGTTTCAAAGGAAATGGTCCCGAGACTCGAAGGACCAAAAGTAGTAGTGGCTTTATATTGAATAAAACTACTTTTACGGATTGAATCGCGATTAATTTTATTTATTTTTAATTCCCAACGTTACGGGTGCTTTGCAGCACCCATGGTCACGGTTGAGGTGATTGACGTCCCGATGTTAGAGTTAACCCGGACTACCTTCAGCTTTTTAATTATTACTTTTGGTCCCATCTACGCAAAATGAGCTTATTGTCTTGAAGTCGTGCAGTGGTATGTTTTTCTTAAGTTTTAATTTTATTAATAACAGGATCCCAAGCAGATGGTAGTACCCAGCGTCCTTCTCTATTGAAATTAGGATGTTTTTTTTAATTTCAATAGCCTCACGTAATTTGGCACTCAATAAATTATATATTATATGAATAGAACAGAATCATTTTTAATCCATATAGATGACAAGAGTAATTATTGAAAGCCATTTAAGCTTTACCACTGGTTTGAAAAATACCTCTGTCCTGGGAAGAACCACCAAGAAACCCAACGGTACATTTTTTTAAATAAATTAATTTACAATAAATTATTTTATGCAATTAGTATAAACACATTTAGAAATTGCATGGTAGCGACATGAGTACCTTAAAGTTAAAAAGTTAAAGTTACAGCCTATATACGTCCCATTGCTCACAAGTTTCCTTTTATTTCTGATAGGGTTTTAGGGCAAGCAAATGTCCGCCGCGCTGCCCCAATGCTTCACATGTCTTCGAAATATATTTTGACGTGACAACGTCTTATAAATCGATGAAGCTCGCTGCACGCACGGAAAAACATGGCTCATGCGGCGTTACCTAGGCGTTCCATTTAAAGTGCAAGCGAGAGCGCGGAACGAGCGACTGTGCGAGCGAATGTGGTGTCAATTGTTTATAGCAACGATAAAGGTAATGATCCTTTCGATATTAAATATTTCTTATGACGTTGTCACGTTCAACTATCGTCAGTAAACCGACTTTACAGACAACCGATTTTTTTTCCTTATTTTTCAGACATGCAGGTTTCCACACGATGTTTTCCTTCATCACCGGGCACGTAGTAAATCAGCACTTAATATTTAAATTAACTATTTCATAAGTGCCGGTGGGGATCGAACCAGGGTTGCTCGCGTATGGTGAAACTTACAGCGAGCGCTAACAATCTGAGCTACCAAGGCTCATGAGTACCTTCAATATAGTAAAATAAATAAATAAAAAGTACATAAATAAATATTAAGCCAACCAGATAGAAGCCCTAAAGGGCGACACAGCAACTGGCAGGGGAGACCAAACGACAGGGGGTTAGGTGGAAAGGGAAAGAAACCAGTGGACGATGCGGGCTGTATCAAGAAGCACCGCGTTCTGTATTTGAAAAATATATATTGTAAATTATAATTATAAAATCAAAATTATCGCTCAGTAATGTAATGAAAACGCGGCTTGGCGTTTCTAAGTTAACACAACATTACTTTCGATAACACTGAACCTACTTCAAACTCAGCCAACAAAAAAAGAGTTTTTTCGCTCAATTTCTTCGACCGCCCTCTAACGGAACGAGATAACGATATGTCAAAAACACTTACACGCAAACAAGGTACTCGTACTTACAATTTACATGTGAAATTATTTTACTCATTTTATTTGTTTGATGCCGTCTTTTTACTTTTATTTTTATTATAAATTATTATTTACCCTTTTGATGGGACTAAGGAAAATCACAATTTCAATTTCCTTTACATAGTTACAATTAAAAAATCATCTTTTATTTTGCCACCCTTACGAGTGGAAGTTTCTTCCAAATTTATATGAGATCATTCATGAAGGCATATAATAGGAAAATAATTATCAAAAGCAGTTAACAATTGACAAAGCTATCTCATTATATACATACAAAAAGAATATAATGAAATTTCTAAGTCTCCCAGAATGTAGCGTGACCCTCCTCTAGATGGAGTGACGAACTGGTAAGACATGTAGGAAGTCGATGGATGAAAGTGGCTCAGAACCGTGCTTTGTTGCATTCCTTGGGGGAGACCTATGTTCAGCAGTAGACTAGTGAAGGGCTGTAAAGATGACGATGAGGATAAATCTCCTCCTTTTTTGGTCGGCCATATATAACGTCAAATTAAACACAGCGCTTAAATTTAAATATTTATGAATAATAAACAGGCTTTTTTATTGGATATGGGTGACAAACGAGCCTACAGTCCATGATAAGTGGTTGTTGTGGCTCATAGACATCTACATATTTCCTCGGTTACGAATCAAAATACAGTTCCGTTGTCACCCGTGAGGACTAAGATATAATGCATCGTTTCCAGTAAAAAGGGTCTTCGGATCTCTACACTCACCATACGATAGCAGCGTTAAGCTGTTATTTTACGCTGGTATACTTTGAGAGCATGGTCCTTCCTAGGTCAAGCTGACCCATTCGCGCTACAACTATACTACTAATATAGCTGCAGCATGGCTCTACAAGACAGAGTAACATACCATGTAGGCTTTTGACATAACTTAACACCACCACTAGGTAGGATAGTAATCAAGCACTGGCTTAAATACTTATAATGCTCTCTGGCCTACTTCGTTGGTATATTGGTCGTAAGCCCAACTTCCAAGTCCTGGATTCCATTCGGGCTAGAATAAGTTATTCGGTTCTTTTTGAACAGAAATTCTCAGTAATAGCCCGGATGGATATTGACTGTGTTTCATTCCCGTACCTCTGAAAGTGTGTAAAGTTGATCTTGCGTCTGATCTCTCCCTCTCGGTCGTATCGGGTTGCCGTCCCATCGGAATAAGAGAGTGGATTAACAAAAGAAGATAGGGATTGCTGTGATTACGCACACACTCGTGCGCTATAATCCTGTCCTGCGCAAATTACTATATAGGTATATAGTGATTATTGGCTCTATCCTGAATTTGAACATAGGTCCACATAATCATCAGCAATCACAATTACGACCACTAGACAAACGCCAATAACGGTAACAGAATTGACATATCAACTAATCAGTATTAGGTGATACGCCACTAGATGGAGTAATGAACTGATAAGACGTTCAGGAAAATAGTTATTTCAGCAATCTTTACAAAATTAGATTCTTCAAGACCACACTTTATTTCCTCCTAGCAGATTTCCGCCTCGTCGCAGCGTGAAACTTAGCACATGTGGCTTAACATGTTTGGCCCGAGTTGGCCCTTCCGAATGCTTGTCAATGAACTGCAGCGGGAGAGGTATCTTCTCTACCTAACCACTGCAGCCGAGGTGGATCGCACTGGTAGAGGAGTATTTGTATACTCGCTTTATGCATCCCACTGTATTGGAAAGGAGAAGTGTTGACATTTTGAAGCGCCACTCTCCCTACTTGCCACAGAGCATTTCCTTCAAGAGAGCTGGTACTTCCAAGTGCTCGGACTTGGAAGTCGCGCTATGTGTTCGGGTGATCTCCTCTAATAAGAAGCGGCCTACATGCGGTGTACGATGCTGGTGTGGCTGCGAATGTCTGCGAAATCACTTCTGCGGTCCTCCGAATATGCGACGAAGGTGGAACACGATGGGGTCACAGTCAGTACGAGTTTGACATAAACGCGTAGGTATTTTCCCATGGAAAAAGAAAAAATCTATACTTTGTACTCGTAGCTAAGGTTTTTCTAAGTGTTTTCCTAAACATAGTGCAAATATTGTTTGATAATTAATCTTTATATATAAAAAATACGTGTCACGTTGTTTGTCCGCGATAAACTACTAAACTACTGAACTGATTTCAATGAAATTTACACACTCTGTGCAGTTTGGTCCAACTTGATAGATAGGATAGTTTTTATCCTGATAAGTGACGCTCAATATTTTTTATTACGAATTTAAGGATTTTTCATATGAAGGGTCGGCGAAAAGGACAGAACAAAGTCTGCCTGGTAGTATTATATTTATAGTTTATATTTATAGGTTCTTCTAAACAATACGTGATATAGAAAGATAAACCTAGTGTGAACATTGCTCGGAACCGTAATGAAGGGAATTTATACATGAGGCCTCGCCACATTATTATCTGTCGGCACTTAACACGGTCGGAACAAAAACAGGCCGCGTTGTTACAACCGAGTTGAAATTTACAATCGAAACGTGCAAAACTATTAAAGGGTCAGTTGTGAACCAAGTTGTAAACGAAATCAGATTAATCATTTTTTAATCTTCTACAGTAAATTTAATACCACAATAAGAGCGCGGTGATATTTACAAGTTACAAGGCGGTAGAACTAGGCTTTTCTTTAGAAGTTTGTCTGGGTTTAGCCTATTTTTGCCTTTAACATCCTGACGGCTTCTTTCTTTTCTTTGATTTGAAGTTCGACGAAAAGGGAGCCTGTATAAAGCATGACATCTTCATTGCAACGCAAATGTAGTCTTCCATTATTAGGTATTAGGATTATTTTCCTTCTAGGCCAGGAATGGCAAACCAATGGCATGCGATCGGATATTTTGGGCGCACCACCGATCACAAAGTTCTCTATGAATTATTAAAGGTACATACTACGCACGTACGCGAGTGATCCTATGCTACAAAATTATTTTATGGCACGTCTATGGCCTCATAAAACATTTCTTTAGAAAAACGGCACGTTGATACATAAAGGTTCACCACCCCAGTTCTAGGCGATCGACTGGGGACCAAGCAAACCAATCACTTACGCATTTTACTGGAAACAAGGCATTTCATCTTGGTCCTCAGGGGTGACAACGCATCTTTATTTTGTTTCAAGGATTGGAAGTCTATATATAAGGAAGTCTGTTTTTGTCAAGAATAGCTGTAGATGTCTTTCACACAGCATCCACTAGACATAAAGTGGACTATGTGCTCTTTTACCACTCATATACTAATAACTCTCGGTAAATAAAACTAGTTTTACTGATTTTATCGCGTAACTCACTAAATTATGTATGGTTTTGTATATTTTATGTAGATCGGAGCGTATCGAGATTGTTGGATTACCGTTCGTAACAACTTATTACTTGCCTGATTTACGATCTTAGCGCTTCATCGAATGTCCTCTTCAGTGAATATTTTGACACACGTGGGAATGAAATTATGGTTTTCGCATCTCTTCAAGAAATTTAAGGCTGTTAAATATCTTGCGCGCTTGGTCATGAGATCTTTTTATCGGCGAATTTTATTTGCAATTACCAGTCCGTACTGGTTTAAATTATGATTTCTTATATTTACGCGAACACTACACATTTAAATAAAACTAGTTTTATGGATGTTATCGCGTGATCAACACAAATCATCCTTGGTAAGACGATTAATGTGTTGCAGAACGTTTAGTACCCTTGATGGTGTTTCCCGTCACTAGTTTGATAATTTTATGCCTGGCGCAAATATATAATTACTAGCTGGTCAGGCAGAACAACGTCTGCCCTTAGCGGCGATCCTTTGTACTATAAAAATCCTTAAGTTTGCAATATAAAAATACTGAGGGTCACTTACGAGTATAATTAAAACTATCCTGTCTCTCAAATTAGACCAAACTGCACACAATGTGAAAAATTTCATTGAAATAATTTCAGTGGTTTAATAGTTTATCGCGGACAAACAATGTGACACGTGATTTTTATATATAAAGATACTGCTATTAATCGGACGCCAGAAGAACTTTCTAGAATTCTCCATAATAATTGTCTCTTACGAAACCCATAGAACGAAATTAGCGATTAATTCTCTTACTTTGCCACTGGTTTGAGTAGCCATAATCATCATCATTACAGCTCTACACAAGTCCACTGATGAACAAAGGCCTCCCTAAGGAATGCCACAAAGCACGGACCCAAGCCACCTGCATCCATCGACATCCTGCATGTCTTACCAAGTTGTGACTCTATTTGGCGGGGGGACACCCTACACTTCGCCTACCGGTACGAGGTGGTGAGTGGTTTGAGTGGTGTTTCAAACGAAATTTTATTAATTAATTAATATGGTATAATGAGCCGTAGTAGCTCAGATGGTTGGTGCTCACGGTACGCAGTTTACGCAGATAAATTTACCGCGAAGGTAAATTTACACAGTACGCGAGCAACCCGGGTTCGATCCTCGCCGGCACCATAACACATACGTGGTAAATCATAACATTTACCACGTGCTTGGCAGTGAAGGAAAACATCGTGAGGAAACCTGCATGTCTGGGAAATTTAAAGAAAAAGTATTTCGAAGACATGTGAAGTTCGCCCACACGTATTGGGGCAGCGCGGCGGATATTTCCTTGCCTTAAACCCTCGCAGAAATGAGAGGAGGCCTGTGCCCAGCAATGGGACGTATATAGGCTGTAACTATAACTTTTTTAACTATAATTTAAAATAAAAACAATTATTAACAATACTGCAGGACAATCGAACGAACAAAAATAATTGTATAATTTTTCTTATTTATTTATTCAGTTTTAATTATTTTGATAGTAAAAGAATTAAGCTAGCCTAAAATAAAAAATGGGTCATTGAAAAATAAATTAATTGTAAATATTAAACACTTCTCTCACCAACTATCTGGTTGGCTGGTAAAACATTCCATATGGCATTAAGTTTTTTTTTGTATCTATCATCATCATCATCATCATCATTACAGCCCTTCACAAGTCCACTGCTGAACATAGGCCTCCCCCAAAGAATGCCACAAAGCACGGTCCTAAACCACCTGTATCCATCGACTTCCTGCATATCTTACCAGGCCGTCACTCCATCTAGTGGGGGGGACGCCCTACACTTCGCTGCCGGTACGAGGCTGCCACTCGAGAATCTTTCTTCCCCATCGGTTGTCGGTTCTTCGAGCTATATGGCCAGCCCATTGCCACTTCAGCTTACTAATACGTTGGGCTATGTCGGTCACTCTGGTTCTACTGCGGATATCCTCATTTCTGAGCTTATCACGCAGAGAAACTTCAAGCATAGTCCTTTCCATAGCTCGCTGAGCGACCTTGAGCTTCCTCATCCGGCCAGCAGTGAAGGACCACGTCTCAGTTCCGATGTCATCACTGGCAACACGCACTGGGTGTACAGTCTCGTTTTCAAGTTTTGAGGTATACCTGACGAGAAGATGTGCTTACGGCGGTTTTCCCGAACGCTACCCAACTAAGTTGAATCCGTCGATTGGCCTCTCGGTCGAAGTTGGACTTACCTAGTCGGACTGTTTGTCCCAGGTAAACATACTCGTCAACAACTTCGAGCTTAGTGTTCCCAACAACTACCGGCATAGGTGTGACATGGACATTAAACATGATCTTTGTTTTGTCCATGTTCATCTTAAGACCTATCCGTTGGGAAACACTATTGAGGTCATTGAGCATAGTGCTTAGGTCCTCCAGCGATTCTGCCATGAGGACTATATCGTCGGCAAATCGAAGGTGAGTGATGTACTCGCCATTGATGTTGATACCGCACCGAATCCAGTCCAGAAGCTTGAAAACGTCTTCCAATGCAGCGGCGAAGATTTTCGGGGATATGACGTCACCCTGTCATACACCTCTCTGCAATTAGATAGGTTTCGTACTCTGGTTCTGTACTCGGATAGCCATCGTAGCCCTACTGTACAAGCACTTCAACACTTCGATATACCGACAGTCAACTTGGCACCGCTGAAAGGACTGCAGCACCGCCCAAATTTCGACGGAATCAAAGGCTTTCTCATAGTCCCCATACACCAGACATAGTGGCAAATTGTACTCCTCGGACTTCTGTACAATTTGCCAAAGGGTATGTATGTGGTCTATGGTGCTAAAGCCTTTTCGGAAACCGGCTTGTTCGGGAGGCTGGAAGTCGTCAAGTCTGCGCGCGAGACGATTCGTAATGACTCTCGAAAACAGCACGTAGACGCGGCTCAGAAGGGAAATCGGTCTGTAGTTCTTCAAGAGAGCGTTGTCACCTTTCTTGAAGAACAAGACCACCGCACTTCTGCTCCACGCCTCTGGTGTAATGCCACCATGGGGGACGGAATTAAAGAGCTTCTAAAGGACTTCAAGTACCGGTTTTCCACCCGCTTTCAGAAGCTCCGCTGTAATTCCATCCTCGCCTGGGGCCTTGTCGTTTTTAAGGTGCTGGAGAGCCATTCTAATCTCGCTCAGACTGACGTCCGGGATATCATCAGAATAATGTCGTATAAGACTCGCTCTTGGATCGTTACTCACACTTGCGTGCGGCTCTAACGATGACGTGTACAGCTGCCCATAGAACCACTCATTCTCACTCAAAATCTCAGGTGCCCCGGAAACGATGCTGCCACATTTGGTCTTCAGCTTTGACAAATGGCTCTTTCTGGCAGACAGATCCCTGGCAAAGACTTTGGAGCCTTGGTTCCGCTCGATCGATTCTTCAATACGAGCTGTATTGAAGTTGCGTAAGTCCCGCCGCATGCATTTCGAGATCTGTCTGTTCAGTTGCTTGTATGCTGTCAAATCTCTTGAAGAATGCAGCTTTTTCTCCCGTCTAACAGCTATGAGAGTAAGAGTGTGATCGGAGAGTTTTTGTGTTTTTCTGTGACGGGTCTTGCAGAACTTAGCTCCGACCGCATGGACAGTTTCCACGAGCTTGTCATTCAAATCGTCCACTTCATTGCAGTCTTTTAGGCACTGAAAACGGTTTTGTAACTCGAGCTGAAAGGTTTCGGGACTCTGGATTAGAGCACGAGGGGGACGGAGCGTTGACTTCATTAGACGAGACCTCTCCAACTTAACGTTTAGGTTCCGTGTGCCTCTAACCATTCGGTGATCGCTGCCGGTTTTCACCCTCGCGATCACTGAGACATCACTGAACAGTTGTCGTCTGGTCATCATAATGAAGTCAATCTCATTTTTTGTCGAATCGTCGGGGTTCGACCAGGTCCCCTTCCTTTGGAGCCGCTTCTGGAAGAAAGAGTTCATCATAAAGAGGCCCTCTTTCTCCATGAAGTCGGCCAGCTGCTAGCCCCTTGGGTTCCGTTGCCCTATTCCAAATTTCCCCACTTTCTGCTCACCGTTCTCTCTTGTGCCTAGTTTTGCATTGAAGTCTCCCATTAACAACGTATATTGGGTTTTGGAGGAATGCATGGCTCTAGAGATATCCTCATACATTTCCTCCGACTCCTCATCGGGGTGTGCCGAGGTTGGTTCGTAAACCTGTATGACCTTTAGCAAATACCGTTTGGTGATTCTGAGTATAAGGTACGCAACCCTCGTCGACACACTCTCAATCTTTAAAACGTTGTTAACGAGAGACTTGTGGACGATAAATCCGACACCTCCTTGGGACATATGGTCGCCCTCCCGGTAATAGAGCAAGTTGCCGGATTCGAGGATTACCGTGTCCTCCCCCTCTCTTCGGACTTCGGATAATCCTATAATATGCCGGCGTAACTTGTCTATCTCTTCTTCCAGCTCCACAATCTTCTCGTCAGTCCTAAGGGTGCGTGCGTTGTATGTTGCCAGGTCGAGTCGTCGTAGGTGGCAACCGAACCTCCACCGGAGATTCTTAGCACCCGCTGCCCCGCCGTTACCATGGTCGCCACCGTAGCCAGGAATAGCGGGGCCGCCGGGGACTGGGGGCCGTCTCTTTGTTACATTCATTCATTGGGGGGGTATTTGCCATAGTTGCCACGCTTGGCGAGCGGGTTGACAACCGCAGTTTTTTTTGTATTTTTGCCGTAACCGCCACTACACGGCAGATATGGGGTAGTGGATATTCTTATCCGCCACTACACGGCATGTATCTATAGTACAAATAATTAAAAATTAACCAACTTCAATATAAACTATTAAAAATAACTCAAAAATTAATGGTCATAACTTAATCAAGTTTATATGGGACCACATCAGAACCACCAGCTTTAAAATAAAAGAAAAGTCATAAAAATCGATTCCACCAGAAAAATGTTATGAGATAACACACATAAAAAACATACAGTCAAATTAAGTACCTCTTCCTTTTTGAAGTCGGTAGAAAAGTGTTAAATAAAATAAATAAAAAATAAAAAGGTGTGTACCACATGTATTTATGATTATTTTTCTCATTTTCTCAACTACACTTTTGAATAATATATGACACGGATCAGTAATATGAATCATTTATTCGGAGAAAAATTAAGCATGTTACTTAGTTACTTAGTTACTTATTTACCTGTTGATATTTTAAGGAATAGAAATATTAGTTTTTTACGAAGGTCTAATTTTTTTTATATAGGATCGGGTGACAAACATACACACAGTCCACCTGATGGTAAGTGGTTGCTGTGGCCCATAGACATCTACATTTGTCCTCGTTTGCGAAAATGCAGATGCTTTGTCACCCGTGAGGACTAAGATGGAATGCCTCTTTTCCAGTAAAAAGCGTCTCCGGTTCTCTACACTCACCATACGAGACACAGCAGTGCTATTTTACGTTGGTATTCTGTGATAGCGTGGTCCTTCCCCGGTCAAGCCGACCCATTCGTGCTACAACTATACTACTAATATAGCTGCAGCATGGCTCTACCACGTATAAAATATAATATATAATCTTCGTATAAAACTAATATTTCCATTCCTATATATAATATAATAAATAAATAATACGTTTATTTCGGTAATCTTATTAACAAAATAATACTGAGACTTTTAGTAATTGAGACCCGCTGCTTTCCTGAAGGATTACAAAAAAGTAAGATTACAAAAAGAGTAACGTCTAGAAAATTTGTCATTAGTACATCTTTCACTTATGACTACGATGTTTATATTCTAAATCGACGACGACGAATTTTATGACTACTTCAAATTTCATTCATTAAGTGAAACACTCACAGTGAAAAATTTCTACATTAGCTTCCATGATCACGCTTTATATGTTCTGTTAAATATAATTGGGCACGAAACACATGAAAAATGTGATGACGTTATTTTTTTTTTGGAATTTATGGCCTGGTATCTAGACCTTTAGGCCAAGTCTTGAGTATTTTTATTCGGTTTATTATAATTTCTCGAAATATATAATTATCCTTCATAGTTCACTACTTCACAATATGTTGATGCGTCACATTGTGCAGCCCTTGGGAGATTTTAACGGCAACTTGAGCCAGCAGACAACTGACAGTTGATGATGGTATCTAAAGGCGCCTATGCAAACAGCTATCTTGAGAATCCATCACCATCAGAGCACTTGTTTCACCGTTTCCACTAATAGTTCACATGCGTAGACAGTTAATACATAAAATCGCGCCACTTTTACATATCAAAATCCACTTCAAACTATTATTTAAACTTTAAAACAGGAGCAGCAAACCGCCGCCGATCAAGTTCCCGCCAAAACTCATGTGATGACGTTATGGTAATATTTGTGTTACCAGCTACCAAATAATATATTAATTTACTTTCATACTTGTAACTTTAACTTTATAAGTTGCTTTTTAAAACGATGAATTTAATTTGCAAATCATAACAAGAGTTTAATCTAACGAAGCAAGCAACCCGCCTGAGAGCTCAGTTTCATTATCAGTTCAAATATTCATTAACAATACAATCTGCTGTTTACCCAAAAGTCTATTGACGGCTGCATTTTGCTAAGCTTTTCATTACCTGCGATTCCGTGTTATCCAAGTTAGATAAAATACCTTTAGAAATGCTTTAGTTATGAACTCGTAAGTATTTTCCGTCAAAAGCATCAGCTCGGGGCACAAATTACAGTCCAAGTTTTAAAGTAAAGCAAAGATTACTGGTCTTGCAGCCGAATCAAAATAATATAAAATTTAGAATTTTGTACAACCGACTTCAATATAAATTATGAAGAATAACTCAAAAACTATTCATCAGACCATAATATGGGACCACATGTGAAGCACCAGCTTTCAAATAAAAAAAGAATCATCGAAATCGGTTCACCCAGCAAAATGTTAGGAGGTAACACACAAAAAAACATTCTAATTGAGTAACTCCTCCTTTTTGAAGTCGGTAGAAAAAAACAACTAAACCTTATCAACCAACTTTATCATTTTACCGTGTATTGGCGGTGTAATAATATCTCCTCCCAAATATCATCCCGTGGATACCAAAAGAGGTGACGGAGGGAAACTGAAAAAGGGGTTGGGCGGCAGCATCTTCCTGATAAAACTCTATATAACAAAAAACTGCGATGGATAACTCGCAGCGCGGCAATTAGAGCGATCCCCCCCCCCGCTATAAGGGGGGATTTTGCCCTATTTATCTATACAAATACAACAGTGGTAGAGCCACGTGGCAGCTTTTGCTGTCGCACGGATGGGCTGGCTCAAACCGGGGTGGTACCACGACGTCACAGAAAACCAGCGTGAAGTAGAGGTTTACCTCTGCGTTTCGCTTGGTGAGTGCAAGTGGCCGAAGGCCCTTTTTACTGGAAACGAGCCATTCCATCTTAGTCCTCACGGGTGACAACGCAACTACATTTTGATTTGTAATCGAGGATAGATGT